>CAUYPK010129462.1:0-196507 GCA_963574355.1 Loris lydekkerianus | reverse complement strand
GTTGTTGCTAGTTTACAGTTTTTCTTTAGCAATAAATATTGAAAAGCATTTAACCTACTGATTCCTCAATTATTGTAATTGTTTTGGGTATATATTTTTATTTTTGAAATTTACCAGTGGCTGCTGCATTTTCCATCTCGGCTTATACTCGAGTCACCAAGTTTTTCCAGTTTTTAGGGTAAAATTAAGGAGGTCGGCTTATACTTGGGTCGGCTTATACTCGAGTATATGCGGTATATTGCCTTCCCCGCGAACTGCAAGCAATGAACCTGGTTGGGCTGTAACAGTGATATCTCTTCTGAGCCCTAATTAACTGGAAAAAAGAAGTAACTAAACGGGTGGCACCTGTGGCTCAAAGGAGTAGGACGCTGGCCCCATATACTGGAGGTGGTGGGTTCAAACTTGGCCCCAGCCAAAAACTGCAAAAAAATAAAAATAAAAAAATAAAAATAAAGAGAAGTAACCAACCATCAAGCTCACTGGCTGTAAGCAGTGGGCTGGACACCAGTCAAATGGCAACCTCAAACACTAATCTTAGACCCATTTTAAAGGAGGAAAAATTGAGGCTTTCACGCCAAGAATGGTGGAAGGGCCCGATTTTGAATATAGCTGTGGCTCACTGCAAAGCCCATAATTTTAGCCATTATAATGTCCTATATTCTCATAAGAAGAATGTTATTACCAGCACATTATAATCGATTTTATATGCTTGCATGTGCCTACATATGTGTAATGCCATGTCCCATTCATAAAGTATGAAAGAACGGCATACGTGTTTTTGACCATTTCATTGGTTGAAAACAGTGACACCTTCAAGGGACGTGTGAACCCATCATGTATACGGAAAAAAAAAATCCCTCTCCTATTATTCTCCATCTTCCATTACCTAATCGTGTCCCTGTTCTCGTTGGTAGCACTTGCCTCTTTGATTAGCCTTTTAATTTAGCACATTAACAACACTCTCTTTACTTAAATACTCCATCACTGAGCTCACTTAAGTCAAATGCCCTTGAAGATACTTGAAATCCTTAACAACATTCGCTATTATTAGACTGTTTTGTATTTCTGCCCCTCAACCAGAAGGGCTCAGTTTACTCGACAAAGCAGATCACTGTCGTGCTATTAAGTGTTCAAGGATTTCCCACAGCTTTCTCCCAGACTCCGCAGGAGACCTCAGCGTTCCAACGTATTTTACACTTTACGAGTTTCTTCCTTCTAGGTCTGCCTATTTCTCCTCCAGTCATCAGAGTTTGGGGGTGAAAATGCGCTAGCAGCTGCTGAGTCTGCATATTCGAAGGGCTCGTCCCAGGGGTCGGAGGATGGGGCGCATTTGAAAAGAAGGATCTAATCCAAAGGGGAAGTGCTGCGTTTCACGTACACCAACGCTTGAATGCCACATGTGGTAGCAAAGTCAAACTGGGTGGAATGTAGGTGAAGAGGTGCTTAGAATCCTAAAAGGAAAAAGACTATATAATTCTCTAACAATTCTCAATTAAAATTTTTTTTAAACGCTCACTCCCTTGCTTCTCCCCCACTCCCAGGAGGGTCCTCTTCCCCTTGCTTACGGGATGCTCTTTTGCCACCGTTTGTCCCTAGCATCCTCCTACCTCCCAGCACAGCAGTTCTCAACCTGTGGGTCGCGACCCCTTTGTTCCATTTATAACAACGGGGCAATTAGGAAGGTTGAGAACCACTGTGACCTGGCAGCTGCCTAGCCGAGAAGATGCCTTCTTGGACAAGTCTCGCCTGCAGTCACTGCTCATGATCCCTCTCATTATTCTATTACCCAAGCACCCTTTTCGTTCCTGTCTCAGCCCTCATGGCCTTGGCGGGGAAGGCAGCTGTCATTATAATGTTTGTTTATTTGTATAGCAAGCATCTGTTGTTTTTAGCTCACCAGCCTTCATTTCTCCTTCTGGTAACAACTCTAATATTAATTTCCTGGGAAACCACCACTTCTCTACCCTCAGTCCTTGTTTCTCTGAAGCTGAGCATAAGTCCAGATTTCAAACGGTGAGTATTTTCCCCAGGCGTAGACGGTCAGTTTCAGGGATTGGTTCAGGGTTACCTAGGGGACATAATCCACATGCGACTGAATTTGCCTTAGAAATTTTTGTGGAACTTATTACTTCTTGGGTGAATAGGACCAATCCACTGGGGCTGCTATAATTGCGAGATGTCTACTTAAAGCCAGCAGTGGCCACCTGGGTCACCTTGTGGGAGAGACAGGACGGAAAGTGGATCAGAGAAACTGAGTCAGCGTTTTGGTGACATGCCTTGATTACCTGCCTCTTCCTGGGCTGGAACATCTACTATCTTTGCACTCCTTAGATATAGGATCCCCTATATTTCCTTGAATTACACTTAGTTCTACAACTATGAGTTTTAACTTTATCTACTAGTTTTGCTCACGTGTTACAACTTTTTTGTGTTTTCTTTTTCCTGTATACATTCCATGAAGACTGGGATTTTATGTCCCTGTATCACCAGAACTTAACACAAACAATATCTGATACATTAGAAGCTCTCAAATATTTCAAGCAAGTAAATGGGTTAAAAAACACATTTCAACTTGTCTGTCAATAGACCAAGATCTCGCAAACGTGATCATCGTCGATAATCACGTTCTGAGCTCCTGCCTAATGAGTATATAATGTCACCTAAGTATGGAGAAGGCTCAGGGCACTTTCCCATGTGAAAGAACTCACAATGTAATTTAGGGAATGAGAAAAGAAACAACCAAATACAGGAGGGCATTCAACTCCACACTACTGATAAAAATTTAACTGTATTTTCACTTTGTCATGAGTTCTACGAAGACAAAATATTCTAGTTAGAAAAAATTTTTTAAATCATCAATGAAACAGAAAGACCTGGACATCGAACAGTATCGCAGATCACACTTTAATAGTAAAAGGCAATTTTACAATGGGTCTTTTTGCCTTTGATGTTTACATTGGTGTTTATCATGGATGTTTACAGATGCAAAATCTGTTCTGCAGAAAAGATGGGGCAAACGTCTTGGGATCAAAGAGAGCAGATAATCCAAGTACTATTCATTAGCAAGTTATTTAATAGTGAGCAGAGTTCTCTTTCTCTCTGTCTTAACCTCTCCCTCACTCTCAACACACATAAATAATCTTCAACATTCTGCACTTATCTTGGGCCATCAGTCATGCTAGTCACCTAATCCACTTGTAAGATACTGGGGTGAACAATATACTGATAATAAAAAAAAAATGCAGAATAAATACTGAAGACCCCAGGTTAAGGTAACCAGGGGTTTATAACCTACTATAAAAGATTTGGCAAAAGGTAAAATTAGGAAGCTACATGACAGCAAATGCACAGGAACCCATCATAGCCCGTCCAATCCACAGCACCTCTTAAAATAGTGTTATGTTTCTCCAAATCATCTTAAAATCTTCTTCTTCCTACCTTTCCTCCCTAATTTTTTTCCATGTAAAATGTCTTAGGATAATAAATGGGAAACACAATGTGAGTTCTCTCTCTGCTTGTCCTAAAAGCTTCATGTGCCTCAGTTGTCAAAACAATGCTCTATCGCTTCCCGAAATTATCTTGTTGGTACTGAACATCGATTTTTCAATTTGTTCTTTTCTGAATGGGGACACAAGGTTTGTACAGAAACTAATTTGCTTATGTCGTTCAAACCTGCATTGTCAGATCAAGGATTTGTCTGAAGGTTTGAGAATTTTTCTAAAGGTAAATGAAACACCACTCAAAATGTAAAATGAAGAATGAATGGACATTTCACATTAAGTCAGGCTTTTATGAACCTCTGGAGCTAAAGAACATCCAGAGTTGACTAATCAGTATGTTTAAAAACATAAACATAGAGCCTGATACCCATCCTTGTGATTAATATTCATCAGATTTTGCTTAAATACACACACACGCACACACACATGAAGTACATATATCAGGAAGGAGTACAAACCCAGTGCCTAGAATTTCCTACTGACAGACAGCACTAGCCAGTTTTTTTTTAATTTCATTTCCTTGAACACATTGGTATATATTCGCTGCCCTCTATAATTGAGCTATTTTTTTTTTTTGCAAGAATCTTTATTTTATTTTTTGCAAGAATCTTTAAGCACAAAATTTTCTGAGTTTAGGGTCATTACTAGATTGGAAGAAAAAATGAACAGGGCTATATAGTACAAAATCACTATACAGACAAAGAGAAATGTGCATATAAACAGAATTTAAGAAAATACACACACAAAAAGTACAGATCAATTTACATCAATGGCTTCTGGGTGATGAAGCAGAAAATAACATATTACTCTGTCCACCAGAGAGAGTCAGCAGTAAGCGAGGCCATGAGTGGTTAAGCACAAGGGGGGACAGAGAGGGGACAAGTCAGAAACGAGCTCCCACTCACTAACTTTTGGTCCATACAGTTTCCCTCTAAACAACCAAAAGGCTAAGCTCACAAAGCACAACTACCCTTCCTGTATTAAAAACTATCTGGATAAGGGCAGTGCCTATAGCTCAAAGGAGTAGGGCGCTGGCCAAATACACCAGAGGTGGTGAGTTCAAACCCGGCCCCGGCCAAACACTGCAAAAAAAAAAAAAAAAGTATCTGGATAAGCAAATACTTCTGACTTAGAGATGCTGGGATTCTAGCCCTTTCCCAAGGTTTAAACATTTTCTTTAAGGAACATCATAGAAGCTCTGTTGTCTACACTGCAGAAGAGGAGGTGGGCCGCTTTGGGGGGAAGGTGTGGTGGTTAAAGTGTTGAGAGGACAAAGTATGTTTAGAATGCTGAGCCGTCCCTTATGATACAAAGAAAACAGAGGGGAGCTCAGTATAAATTACACTCACGAAAAACGAGGGATGAGTGTGATTAATGCCTTCGTCGGAGTAATTAGTCTCCTGGGTCCATATGCTCAATGAACTTGCCACCTCCACAGAAACAAACTTCTAAATCACAATTCTTTGAGGGGAAAGGAAGTCTTCTTTTCATTCCTGGGGTATTTTGCTACAAAGACATTTAGTCATAGAAATCATAAACATTTTGAACTTTGGGGATAAAAAACAGAAATCTCTTGCTCTAAAACAACAACAACAACAAAATGTTTCCTTTGCTTACTACCAGCAACTTCTAGCACAAACTCTCACAAAAAGGAACCATTCTACTTATGGGTCAACTAAGTTGCATAACACAGACCATGCTTAGGCCTCCAGTGTGCTGACATGGAAACAGGATTCATCCTGACAAGGAGGATGTCCTAGCATTAGATTTGAAAAGGGGGAATATACACCTGAAGTGAGAACAAAGAATTAGCAAATGCATGTGTTTTCAGTCAACAGGTGATTAATATTAACAATCGAGCCTTCATTTTCAGCTCTTCGTAACTTTCAGTGTATCCTTAGCGGAGCTGCCCCAAGGCCCAGTACTGGCCTATAGTACCTGTTCAATAAAGGCTTAGTAAATGATCAGTGAACTGAATAAATAAATACACAATGAGTGAACATATTAGCACTGCACTGGGTTCTACTAAAGATTTGCATAAGCAGAAACAACTGACAAAGAATTGGTTTAAAGGTTGGCCTGTGGCTCAAGCGGCTAAGGCGCCAGCCACATACACCTGAGCTGGCGGGTTCAAATCCAGCCCGGGCCACCAAACAACAATGACGGCTGCAACCAAAAAAATAATAGTAATAATAATAGCTGGGTGTTGTGGCAGGTGCTTGTAGTCCTGGCTACTTGGGAGGTGGAGACAGGAGAATCGCTTGAGCCCAGGAGATGGAGTTTGCTATGACCTGTAAGGCCATAGCACTCTACCCAGGGTGATAGCTTGAGGCTCTGTCTCCAAAAAAAAAAAAAAGAATTGGTTTAAAAAGTTGTGGCATCTCCAACCCACTGGCATACCGTCTACACAGTGCTCAGAGGCCACTGTGGCAGAATCTTCAATGGCAGAAAAATGTTCAGTGATAAAAGCAGGTTACAAAGGCCATAGCACTCTACCCAGGGTGGTAGCTTGAGGCTCTGTCTCAAAAAAAAAAAAAAAAAAGAATTGGTTTAAAAAGTTGTGGCATCTCCAACCCACTGGCACACCGTCTACACAGTGCTCAGAGGCCGCTGTGGCAGAATCTTCAATGGCAGAAAAATGTTCAGTGATAAAAGCAGGTTACAAAACAGTAAGTTCTAAAGCAGAGTGATCTCCTTGTTTTGAAACAGAATATTCCTGTTCAGAAGCTTTGTTTTTCCTTCTTCACATTTGAACGTAGCTGAAAGGAGATGTGTTTTACAATGAATATGGCCTTTTAATGGGATAGAGTTTCTGCTTCACTTATGCACACACACACACAAACAGAAAGTCTCTTAAGAAATCAGTAATATGCCTTATAATCTTTATAGCCAATATTAAATCAAAATTGAGAAAATAAATGTGTGCATGTGACACAAAAAGAACTTAAAGAGTAAAATTCACATTAGCATTTGGGTATATATCAGGTGCTAGAAGAGTCGGTTCTATTTATTTTCCTCTCATTGACTAATTTTACCACAAAGGGCACATGTATTGTTGTCTTGAAATAAAGGAGGAAAGAAAATGTCAAACTAAAAGGAGACTTTGTTTCTGCCCTTAATCTAAATTGACGTGCTGACCTTAGAGAATAGAAGAACTGTAATCTGTATGTACAATTTACACATAATCTCCAGTCTATACAGAATCTATAAGTCAGGCAGCTATACTCAGTTTACAACCAAGCTCTGCAATGTAGAGCACAGACCAGAAAAACCTTTAGGCATTCAGGGGAAATGCCTCAGATTCCCGGGAAGGGGGTAAAAATTCAGGGACAAACCACAAACAAATTTAGCTACTTCATAAATTTGCTCACAGCAATAGCCTGGCTAGTGGTTTCTTCCGAGGGTAATGCAAAATAGGAGATGCAGAACTCTCAGCATCTTGTATAAAGAATGATGCAGATTTGTTTATTCCTTCCCCTGGTTCCCCAGAGACAGAGTTCTGCTCTGCCTCTGAGGCTGGAGTGCGGTGGTGTGATCATAGCTCACTGTAACCTCCATCTGTTGGGCTCAAGTTCTCTTCCTGGCTCAGTCTCAGTCTCCAGAGTGGCTCAGACTACAAGTGCACACCACCATGGCTGGCTATTATTTTTTCTTAACTTTTTGTAGAGTCAGGGTCTCACTATGTTGTCCAGTCTGATCTCAAACTCTTGATCTCAAACAATCCTCCTACCTTGACCTGCCAAAGTGCTGGGATTCCAGTCACGAATCAGATTTCCAGCCTATTCCTTTTTTAAATGACTAAACTACATCAGTCAACTCAGAGAGGCTGCCTCCTGGTATAACTGTCTCTCCCCTGTCTGTTCACCATTAATCATAAATTTTGTGCTTACTGTTTTTCTCCTCTGATTTTTAAGCCCAGGTATGTATGTATAAAACGAAGTTTCTAAAAGGGCAGGGGTGATATATAAAATGAGAGGAAAATCAAGAAAATATAAAATTTAAATTGCAGGATTTTAATTATAAGCAAAAATAACAGAGGCAGAGTACTTGGAGTGCAAATGAGAAAATGTGAGTAGAAGCAATATAGTATAAATGGTTCTTCGTTTTAAGGGAAGAGAAATGAAAAGTGGATGGAGTTGGAAAGGAAAACCTACTGCGAGGAGTTTAAGGTAGAGACCACTTGGTCCAGGACTTGAACGGCAGAGGAAAGGGCATCTCACCTCTAGATTAGATGAATGGGTATTGACAACCGGGTCTGTTTAGTCCTGGAAGAAACAGCTCATCCGGATACCAAAGAGAGTCTAGCGCTGATGGAACCGAATAACCACAGCAGAGCTATAAGCTGTGTTGTTCAGGGGGCTGTTTGCTGTCTGATTCTGTGACATGTGTGGCCTGGTGCCCAACTCAGAGTAGGTCCTCAGTAAAAGAAACTTCCCGGCCTTTCCAGGAAGCCCACAGGTAGATCCGTTTCCGTCCCCCCTCCAGCCAAGTTTGGTGATTCAAAACTGAGCAGAAGTTACCAACAGGCCGACAAACTCAACTTTCTTTTCCCTGTGCACCTCCTGTAGTCACTGGGAGAAAACGAAGTACAATCACCAAGACAAATTTTAGTTTTCCTAGGAAAAACGTCTTAGAGACATTTAAGGGGGAAAAGTATACAGCTTTTAGATGGGGACTAAATGACAAAAACATGAAACATCTGCAATTATTTAATAGGACCTGCTCTCGGAACTACACGGTCCTTCCCTGTACCTTTCTAACCCCAGTACCTTTCGAATCGGACTGGGTACAGGGAAGAAGGCAGCCTCCACTCCACACCTGCCCCCAACAAAAAGTTTTCAATCTTAATAAAAACACACTTCCTGAAATCGTGTGTTATTAACGCAGAGAGGCGCATATAAAGGGCCTTCCTTAACAAAGTTAAGAAACAATGACAGGAATAAACGGGATATGGATTCTGTTTCCCTGTATCTTCTCGTCTCTTCATTTTCCTTTTTATATCCACGAGACAGCAGCAAACACTATTTTCATACATCGACATAGCTGAGGCTCATTTTCCTAAAGCAAGATGAGCTCTTAAACAGAGAGATCAGCCACACTTACAGTATCTTTATTTACAGACTAGGAAGCCAGAGCAGAACCGCTGCATTGAAAAGGAGGAAGAAGAAGAAAAGAGTGGAACCCCCCCCCTCACAGGGTTAGTGTCAGCTTGCTAATTCATAGCTCCTTAAACAGCATGCACCCAGATGTTCCAATTTAAAGTCTCTACCTTTTTTTTTTTTTTTTTGAATGCAGAACCAAAAAGAAAACAATTCTGAATTAAAGATGTAAATAGGATACTTGAACACAGGGCAGGGAGGTAGCAACCATGTTTCAATGCGATAAATGCAGTTAATAAAAATATGCAGCATAAAAATGCATCCGTGAGAGAGAGGAGAACAGGGAGTGAGGGATATGGCTATTAACAGTCAAAGATTAATTACTAAGGGGCAGGTCGCCACCTCTTCAAACCTGGGAGGGGGTCTGGGTCCCCCAAGGCTGTTCCCCTGCTTTGGCAAACTTCGTCACGAATATAATCACAGATACCACTGGACAACTCAGGAGTAATCAGTAACAGGAGTTACGCACCGCAGCCTGAAGGAATTTGTTTACCATTAAACAGAATCCACTCTCAAAATAAGAGCCCAAACTGACTCCTTTCCCCGAAACACTCGTATAGTTATTTCCTTAATAATTGAGGTGGTGATCTTGTGTGACTACTTTTTTAGTGCTTAAAAATCAACACCTGTAAACACTTAAAAATCTTAATGGTCTCAACCTCCACCGTCAAAAATAAATGGGAGGAGAATTCAGTGTTTTTAGGTAAAACTATTTCCGGTAAGTTTATGTTATTTCAACAAGGGATTTTAAATTTCCAAATAGCCTCTTGAGTGACAGGCAAGCTGGAAGGGAGAACGTCCCCTAAAAGGAAGACAAAATAACAATAGAGAAGGTCTGTCTCCAACTGCCAGAATTCATTGTATTAAATTGTGTAAAAGTAAGCGGGGTAGAAATGGAGCTAAAGTCACTACAAAGGGAAACGTCCAAAAGGGAGCAGGAGGGTCGAACTCTCAAGTCTCAGTAAGGGGGAGGCAGACGGAGAAAGCAGCAGAGGTCAAAGAACCAGTGATTAACAAAGAATTTGACACAAAGGCCTTCTGCCTTTATAGCAAAGGGAGGTCCGTGGATCTGAGTTGAACCCCAAGAGTGACTGGAGGAAAGGGAATAAATGGGGGCTTTTCCAAGTCTGCTGAACACCGAAAAACAGCAGTGATGCTACTGCTGATGAAACAGAAAAGTCATGTATCACTTCACAAACGCCTCCCTCCCTATGAAAGCTGGGGATCACTGGTTTTCAACATGAAATCACAGAGCTGGTCTTTGGTTACTGGCATAAAAAATTCACACAGCTTCTTCATTGGCTAAACTCTACCAGGATATACATTTGTCTCCTAAAACACAGCAAGAAATTTTTCTAAGCCATTCATGGTAGATCACTATTGTTTTAATTGCTTCGACAGTTAAATATCATCATTCATAACTGTAGGTTACTTCACTGCTTTTATTTTAATGACATATCCTGGAAAAAAAAAAAAAACCAGACAATATGTATCAGTAAGCTGAAACAAACACATGTAAATCTACCTTTTTCAGGACCAATCTTTGAAATACACACTCTTGTACACGTACACGCACACAAACACACACTTGGTTAAAGCCGATAAAACACACTGCTTCCATCTACCACACTTGTCCCTACCATGACAAATAAGTAGTCACTTGTTAGAGAAAACAAGAAACAAAAACAAAACAGAGCCACCACGACTCAGAACAGTCCATCCTCGGTAATTAACTGAGACCCCGCACAGCCACAAGTGATGGAGAATTTGCTTCCTGCCTAACCCGGCTCGCCCAGACCTTTTCTTCTTTTTGAATTCACCACCATCAATGTTTTAAGACAAGAGAAAGCCATACATTTCCCCGACACACACATACACATATTTTGTGCGTGTGTATGTTTCCCTTTTACAACTGGAAATAAAATTGCAGCTCGATGCTAATGAACCAGGTCCTGCCTCAACTCCCGCTGGAAAAGCAAGTCCATGTACTCTCCAGCAGTGCAAGATGATTCTGCCAGGAGCGTAATCACCTTACACAAAATGCGATTACTCGGGGTTGCAATCTTTATCCCTCAAGTCAATTTATTAATCAGAGAGAAAAAGAGAGAGAGGAGAGAGAGAGAAAGAGAGAGAGAGCGAGAGAGTCTACCTACCCACAAATACATCATCATCTTGAAAGAGAAATCAAGGGCTCTGTCAGCAAACAGAAGGGTCCTTACTTCACCAAGAGTATCTGGAAGAAAAACTGAAACCAGTGGGTAGAAAATCTTGCCTTTTCCTGTTAAGTCCTTTAGAAGAGTCCCTCTTCTTCCCTTACACAAGGTTGGATGTGCTTGTTTGTGAGTTTATGAGGATAACATTCCTTCAGTGGCACTGTATGTGATGTGACTTGCTCCGGGCTGCCTTCCTCTCTCTCTCTCTCTCTCTCTCTCTCTCTCTCTCTCCCCCCCTTTCTCTCTCTCTCTCTCTCTCCCTCCCGCCCCCCCATCTCTCTCTCTCTCTCTCTCTCTCTCTCTCTCTCTCTCTCTCTCTCTCTCTCCCTCTGTTGCTCCTTTTCCTTCCTAACTCTTGCCTTTCTTCTCCGTCCTGTCAAAGATGCTTAAGTAACAAATTCTTGGTGTGGCTGTTTAAGGAGAAAATCCAGACCCTTTAGGCAGCCAGCAACAGTGGCAAAAACAGAAACTGGTACTATTAATAATAATAGCGACGTGTGATCACACACAGGCGGGCACTACAGCATTTCCTGGTGGCGGCTGGGGTGCGCGCACGTCCCCACTGGTGGAATTTACAGGAAGCCACCGGTCCTCTGGAGGCAAAGCGCATCTGCACAGAGCCAGCGACGCTGGCAGGCCAGCATCTAAGATTTCTTTCTTTTTTTTTTTTTTTAACTCAAAGTAAAGCTCCAGCCGCAGAGGGAAGGACATGAGCAGCAAGCCGGCTCTCCCTTTATCTCTTTAAATGTACTTCAGATAAAAGCAGCATCCAGTCGGGTCAAGGCCTCCCCAGACTCATTACTCGTTACACCGCAAGGCTCAGCACACTTGTCTACAGCCATCTACCGACTCCATGGTGGCACTGCGGGCTCGGAGGCTGCCGTCCTGCCCGGGCTGCCGCCGCTGCAGCTGCTGCTGCTGCTGCTGCTGCCCAGGGCTGCGCAGGGCTGGCTGCTCCGCCAGGGCGTGTACGGGGGAGTGGGAAGGGGGGCCGGGGGCCGGGCTCGCACAAGCCTCTATGCCAATTCAGCAAATCAACAGCAGAACCAAAGCCCACCAACTCAACGCAGCGAATGAAAAGCTGCAGAAAGACTTGCTGGCATGTTTTAGCCTTCCTAACCTAAGCATGCAGATTATATATATATGCACTTATTAAAAGACCAGATTGTGTGGTGTGAGTGTGTGTGCACGTGTGTGTGTGTGTGTGTGTGTGAGAGAGAGAGAGAGAGAGAGAGAGAAAGGGAGAGACAGAGAGAGAATGTACATTTTCCCTCTCCCTCACCCTTTGCAATTGCAGACCTCAGAAATTTTGCAGTGTGCGTAAAACTTGAACAATTTCTATAAACTCTCTTTACAAAATCCACAGCCTTGGATGAATGCACTGCTAAGATTTCTCAGAATTATCCAAAAATTTTCTCTTCTGCCCCATAGATCAATCCTCCTTTATGAGTTGTTCCTTTGAATCCATTTTTAAACTGCATACTCTGCGTTGAAAATCATCTCCATAACTGAACTACATCATGAACAAGAGGTTGGGAAATGCAATTTGCCCGGCACATTAATAGATGCAGTGTTCAATTATTGATACAGGCATACAGAAGAGATTAATATTAAAACACACAACGTACATTAAAAGGGAGAGGGGGGAAATTTATCTTGTGCTTGGGTCTGAGTTTTGACCATTTGTTATATATTTACACATCACAAAGAGGAAACTGTTTCACCCAGCCCCTTGGTGATTTACATTTCTGCCTGAAAGTGTACAAGGCAAAATGTCACCTAAATAATTAAAATGCATTAGCTAAATTGTGGAATCATTCACAGCACTGGGCAGGAGGCAAGACACCTGTTAAAACAGTCCCATGGGGATGTATCGGGGCCAAGCAGGTTGGGGAGAATCGCCACCAGGCCATGCCATGAAGCTGGGGAAGTCTCCGAGCTGGCCATCGCAAGAGAGACAAGGAAAGAATCCCGTGGCCTTAACTAGGTAAAATCCCAATTACGCGTCCACATTGATCTACCTGCATATAGCACTGAGAGCCTCCAAATCCCAGCAAGTAGGATGAAGAGTGAAGCAACCACCTGTTCTGCTTTCTCCGGGGTGGAAGGGTTTCCGGGGATGCAGCACTTTCAATACTAAAACCAGGATGATCCTGGGAAACCCGAAAGCATGTTGGTCACCCCTACCTGGGAAAGGTTCTGCACACACTCTGTCGTTACGATTAAGAAGAATAGGAAATCCATCTTCTTCATGATTTTTTGACACAGAGATTACATTTAAGCGTGATCCAGTAAGGGCAAAATATGCCCCTCCTGATGGGAAAACTTGAAGAAAAAATAACTAAGCACCCCATTTTAAAAATGTGTACAGACCTGTGCTCATTCACTGATTCCACAGATGTTCTACTGAACTCCTTCCATGCCTGCATCACTTGGTACATTCTTGAGTGCACTGATGGTTAAGTGGGTAACATGAATGTTTAAACTGGTGGGCAGAAAATAGCTTGAATATGCAATTTGCTTGGCTAATACGTCTTTTAAAAAATGCCACTTAGTTGCCAATCTTTAAAAACTAGGAGATTTCTTTTCTTTTCTTTTTCTGTCTTTTTTTGAGACAAGAGTCTTAGTCTGTCGCCCTGGGTAGAGTGCCATGGTGTCATCGTAGCTCACAACAACCTCAAATTCTTGGGCTCAAGTGATCCTCTTGCCTCAGCTTCCCAAGTAGCTGGTACTACGCACACCTGCCACGACATCCAGCTAATTTTTCTAATTGTAAGGAGATGGAGTCTCACTCTTGTTTAGGCTGGTCTCAAACATCTGAGCTCAAACAATCCACCCTCCTTAGCCCCCCTGAGTGCTAGGATTACAGGCATGAGCCACTATGCCTGGCCCAAACTAGGAAATTTCAACTGAAAATTCAGATGCATTACTTGGCAAGTGGATGAACTACTTGGCCTGACCCTTGTAGGCATTTAAGTTTGTAGCCACTTGATGAGATTTGAGATGAAGAAATACTCTCTTTCTTTCTCCATTTTACATGAAGAACTCATGGAGAACTTTTACAATTAAATAATATTGTGTTTATTTTATCTTCAGTATATACTGTCTGAATAGAACATTGATTTGTTAGTGGGGATACCAACCAGATGAGAGAGAATAAGAATGCATCTTGGTCATATGTACATTTGACCATCACTCTATCCTCTTTTCTTGCAATAACAGTTATAGGTCTTCTGTCCTACATTAGGGACAAACCTCATTTCACTTAGGGCAAGTGAGCACAGGAGACCAATCGGCCTGTGGTCTTCGAAGCTCAGTTTGTAGAAATGTATCATCACTTATGAAATCCTTCAGCCCTCTGACATGGTCATTGAAGCCAGGACTGTGACAGAGCGCCTTGACATCAACCCTCCTGCCGGAGCGGTCTGCATGGAGCCCTCTTCATACTGATGGCTGCGCTGCACTTAGCTCAAGGGAAGAATGTTGCTGACAGGTCAGTAGATCCATGCAGATTCACACTTTCCTCTTCCAGGAGTACACAGCAAGATTATCAGTTAAAATTATCTTTTTCTCTACGTAGTTTTTTTTTTTTCCCTTGTTCCTTCCTCCTCCCCTACTCTCTCCCCACTTCTATTCCTTGGCACAAGTCAATACAAATAAATGAATTTTGTTGTTGTTGTTTCTTTTCTTTCTCTTTTCTTTGGCTACAGCTTAAATCAAGTACTGTATTTGGCCAACGGAGTTGTGTTTTCTTTCATTATATCTGCACTATCTTCTAACTCATAGAATGCTTTCCTGCAGTGCCACATGTGTTGGTTCCATTTTATTTACTTTCCCAAGCTTTGCAGGTCTTGAGTTCAAGTTCCTTAGACCAAAAGCCCATGGGAGAGATTAGGGCAGGTGGCCTAAAAGATAACCAGGAGACTGATAGAGCTCTGGGTGATAATAGGATACGGAGAAGAAGTAATGAAGACTGGTGAGTGGGATGGACAGACCTGGGTCCCAAGAAGGAGATACTGGCACAGCAGGGCCCCTCAGTAAGAGGATGCTATGTGACAGAGTTCCCAGCTCTTCCTTACAGCAGCAGTATCTTTCTTCCAAATGGCGGAGAGCCAACTGCACCACCAAGCTAAGATGAACCATGGGAAGCAGATGTTTCCATGGCAACACTAGCACCTGCCCCATCCCCAGGGCCTTCTTGGTACCATACACATCTCAGACTCTTGCACATCCCCAAGAAAAGGGAGTGGTGTGCAACAGCTAAGATTGCACTGCATGTCTTGCCTGACAAGAATCAGGCAATAAATTAAGTTGATTCAAAATAAATAATGAAATGAGTTACTTCGTCCACACCTGATTGGGCTGAGCTATCCTATAAGCTCTAAGAAAACTTAACAAAGAAACTTATCTGATCCACGGTGACACCCATTATTTCCTTCTTTTCATATTTAATCCTCAGCTTCTAGAAGCTTAAACAACTCTCCTGGTTATGCTTTCTCAGTTGGCACCCATTCATTCTCCCACCTGCTTGAACATGTGGGCCCTCTACAAGAGATGAGATTCGCCCTAAGATGGAGAAACATTTTATCACTGTGGCACAAGCAGGAGACAGCTGTTTCCCATAAATCAAGTGTGGGAGGTGTTGCAATCCTTGTACTCTGGAGTCCAGAGGTTAAACAGACGGAATAGAACATTCAGTGGGCTGTCCCCTCAGGGGTGTGAGCAAATTATTTCTATGTTTGGAATTCTGCTCATAACCCAATTGATGATTCAATCAATTCCTCAAACCCTGTTCCTTGAAATGAGCAGAATGACATTTTCTATTTACTGCCATCCTCCAAAACTTCAATTTTAAATCGTCCTAATAACAAAGTAAACATTCAAATATTCAATTCAAAACCTGTTTCCACCCTCCACCCCCCATGTGCAACCTGCTTGGTAGGTCCAGAGCTGCTTCCGCAGGCAAGGACATTTAAAACACCCATTCTTACACTTAAATAGGAATTATTTTTTAAAATAATTCATCCAGTTTTCAGTTATCAGCTCAACACAATAATTAATCAATCACAAAGCAATGGCTTGAACCCAACACTGATTAAGCTTCTGGTGTCCTACTTGTTTTAAGTGGCTTCTAATCTGCTACAGAAATAAAATACCACTGTGATATATTAGGTCATCTGAGGCAATCAGCATCAGATTTTAAACTTTTTGAAAGAAAGTCTTCATTAAAGAGTGGAGTTACTAACCACTAAACTGAATGTGAAAGACGACTGAAGAAAGCCCACAGAATCACTTGTGGACCTTATTTATTATGGTTTTACAGGGCTTCATGGACACTATATCTGTGCAAGGGAAGTCCTAAGAGGGTAGGCTTATCTTCAGCCAAAATCTTCAATGCTGTAGTCGCAAGAATGTCCTCCCATTAGGCTGGCGTTCCACTGAGAAAGTCCACAGGGCATTTGGACGCCATGGTGATGTCCAGAGTGGTTCTCCAGCATCTACGGACAGGCTACCAAACATCCAAACATCTAAGATCATCATGGCACAGACAAGGTGGGAAGAATCCAACCGACTCCTCCACTTAAAACTGTGTGACTACTCATTTCCAATTAATATCTCTGGCCATAGAGGCAAAAGAAGATCCTTCACCTTTACTGGAAATTCTAGAAAGTTTTACTATATTATCCCAAACTCTAATGTAGTGATTTTCAGCTGGTGTGCCATGAGAGGACCTTAGGTATGCCTTGAAAAATTTAAAGATCATTAATCTCTCGCCTGTAATCCTAGCACTCTGGAAGGCTGTGGCAGGTGGATTGCGTGGGTTTAGGAGTTCGAGACCAACCTGAGCAAAAGTGAGACCCTAGCTCTACTAAAAATAGAAAAACAAGCTAGGCATAGTTGGGTGCCTGTAGTCTCAGCTACTCAGGGGGCTGAGGAAGGAGGGTCACAGGAATCTGAGGTTGCTGTGAGCTATGATGATGTTGTAGCACTTTACCCAGGGTGACAGAGTGAGATGAAAGAAAAGGAAAGGGGAGGAAAGAGAAGGGAAGGGGAAGGGGAAAGGGGAAGAGAAAGAGTGAGAGAAAGAGAGAAAAAGAAAAGAAAAGAAAGCAAGAGGTAAGAAGTTCAAAGTACAGTCAGTACATTCTGTTTTTTATTCTTTTTTTTTTGATAAATATAATTTAAGTATGCTGTGGAAGTTTAACTATAGGTTCTAGTGTGCTGTGAGATAAAAAAAAGGCTGAAAAACACCGATTTAGTGTTTTGAAAGAACATTTAGGCTACTAAAAAGACTGCCTCTGATGGAGCGATGGTTAGACATACAAGTTCATTAATAAGGCCAATCCTATTATTGGTTTCTTCAGGCAGGCATTTCTAAAATCAGCCATAATTACCAAGGCCAAGATTCTAGGCATGATTTTTAAAATTTCCATTATGAATTATTTAAAATATATAAATATTATGAAATAGGAACAATAATGAAATCATCACTTAACTACCCAGCTCCTAGCTTTAGATATATAACACGAGTGTAGTAAAACGATCAATAAGTATGAGTTAATGAACAAAGCAGTTAACACGTGCGTACGTAAATAAACCCCTTTATACAACAACCGCCATGACTTCTGTTTCAATCGCTAGCAAGAAATGAGCATTTTTATTTTTCAAGCCTTGGAGATGAATCTCTCTACAGCCGGGAGCATCTCCCCTTTGGTCTCCACAGGAATAGCGGCCAAGTTACATGTGCCAAGATTTAGGACACAGACAGCAATAATCCAGTAGAATGAAAATTATAAGCACGTTCTATAGCTTAAGGCCAGTGTGGCTGGAACCAGGGATTGGCGGGGGCTGAGGATGGACATCAGGGTAAAAACTGGTTGCACAATGCAATGGTACATTTCAAAACAACTAAGAGTATAGTATAAATACCTTATCACCAAAAAAAGATATCATAATAAATGAAAAACAAACAACAACAACAAAAAGAAACTAGTTGTTATAGGGCGTTAGTCATCAGAAGGGAATTCAGCTAGGGAATGACTTGTCTCAAAGGCTCCCCTGACCCTGAATGGATCCTGCCCTTCCAGCAATGTGTGAGTCAGAGGCCAGTTAGGAGTTTTGCTGTGGGCTTCCAGACAATAACCGAGGTGGCCTGCACCAGGTAGAGAGGGCTGAACTGCTCAGCATGATGAGTGACCGGAAGCATTCCCAAGCACCTTGGTTCTCATGGCGCTCAATTCCAAAATGCTGGCATGCAACTGGGCAAAGCCAAGCTGTGAGTGTGCTCCAAGAGAACACATACCAGGACAAGGGAGCATTAGAACAGGAAATCACTGAGGAACTTCTGCACAGGCCGGAGAGTTTAAGTGACTAGAGCAGGAGTCCTCAAACTGCAGCCCGTGGACCACATGAAGCGGTGTGAATTGTATTTGTTTCTGTTTTGTTTTTTCCTTCAAAGTAAGATATGTGTGGTGTGCATAGGAATTTGTTCATAGTTTTTTGTTTTTTTTTTTAAACTATAGTCCAGCCCTCCAATGGTCTGAGGGACAGTGAATTGACCCCCTGTTTAAAAAGTTTGAGGCCGCCTGGACTAGAGGGATAGTGATCTGCAAACTTTACAACAAACATGAAGGAGAGAAAGACACATTCCCTGGGGGTCGAGGCTCTGTTAAATGTATTCAGTACAAATAGTCATTATGCTGGTGCTGAAACCACAGTGAAGGCAGTTCTGTCAGGAGGAAGTCAGGTTACTCATTGCTAGGACTTAGGTGAGAGAGGAAGGTACTGGTTGATAGGCGAGGCATTGGACAGAAATAATCTGGGCAGTGTTCAACAGTCCACGGAGAAAGTGCAGTCAGCATCACCCAAATTGCCTGTCCACTCTCCATGAAATCATCAGAGGTCAATTCAGCCCTGCTAGTGGCTCCCAAAATTAAATGGGAATGGAATGTTTTCTTTTATTTAATTTCCTTTCATTTTTTGATTGAGGTATAACATTGATAAAGTACATTAATCTTTTTTTTTTTTTTAGATTGTGCTAAAATATAGATAACATAAAATGTAACATTTAAACCATTTTTAAGTGCACAGTTCAGCTGCATTAAGTTCATTCACGCTGTTATGCGCCCATCACTGCCACCATCCAGGAAACTTTTTTTCATTATGCAAAACTGAAATTTTCATCCATTAAATGATTACCTCCCTCTCTTATTTCCCTCACCCGGGCCCCTGGCTACCTTCATTCTACAATGTGCATGAATTTTAGGTACACAGTTTCTCTCTCTCTCACACACACACACACACATACACACACACACACACACACACACACCCCACCCTATGTAATCATCATTGAGATCAAGGGTTGGAACTCCTCAAACAGCCCCAAAGTCTTCCTTGTGCTACACTGGGAAATGTTTGTTTTTCTCTCTCATCTTCCTGGTTCTCTCACCATCATAATGCAAAAGCCTTTATGAGATACTTATTCAATATGGCATTTTATTTTTCTTTATACAGAGGAAGAGAAACAGATGTGACAACACCTCTAAATTCTCTAAGAATTTACTACCCGAACTTGACAAAGGAAGGACTCTGAGTTGCAGAATGTCTCCTTCTGCACTTGGGGCTCATGCTGCATGATAAAATGCAGGGGTCCGGACATCACTGCGGGTCTGCATGTGCAGAGCTTCTGTACGCAGTGGGTGTATGTGGCCTTACTGTGCCCGCCCCACATCCGTTCCTCTGGATCCTCTTCTTTTAGAAACACATGTCACTCTTCCCTTAGGATAGATACCGTCTCCGTACCACTCTCAGTCTGGAAGTTCCAACTGGGGCAGAGCCACATGTGTGATGGGCAAGTGAAATTGGGACCAGCCAGTGGACTGGTACGGCCCCTGGCCACAGGGGTTTGATGCAGTGATGGGAAGAGACAAGTCAGTGGGTCTGATTGTGATTCTACGTTCGACCTCCAACAGCTGTGCGATCTTGGGTGTGCCCCGGAACTGCGCCGGACATCAGTGATAAAATGGGAGAGATTTTCCATGTCGTTGGACTGTTATAAGACTTGATAAGATAACAAAAGTAAAACGGTGATACTGCCACCTGGTATGAACTAGGGCTCTGTCAATTGCATGCATTGGTATTAATGCCAGAATAAAAATAATCATTACTTTGATTTTTCATATTAATGTGGCCTAAAATGATGCCCTTCTAGGACTTCGAGCATCTTGAAGACAAGGATATCATCTTATTTATTTCTGTATTTCTAGTGTCTAGCACATTATAGATTTTTAGTAAACAGACTTTCAACAGACTCAATAATAATAATACCTATTTTTAAATTTCTGGTCTGGTTCCCATCCCTTCTTATTTCTCTTTACTCCTTTCTCAACACAAGTATGTGTAGGTTATAATCTAAGTGAACAGGTTATGATTTAGAACCCTGCCACTTTTAATTTCTCCATGCTGCAGCTCAGGAAGTGGTCGGAAGCTCTCTGGGATTCCAAGAGCTGGGTTCCCTGGCGAGCAAGAGCTGGGTTCCCTGGCGAGCGTGCCTGTGCCCATCAGGGCCAGCACCCCAGGTGTTAACAGCATACACTGCAGGGTTCCCCGCAGCTGGAAGACTGTACCCCACGGCATAAACATACACAAATTGAGAGCTCAGTTACAGGCCAAACCGTGTACCCTATAAAAGATATGTTGAAAGGCGAACCCCCCTTGCCTCTCATCTAGAAATGGGGTCGTTACAGAGGTGATCACATGAACTTAAGGTCACAGGGTGAGACCAAATCCAATCCACCTGGTGTCCTTATAAAAGGGAGAAGTTTGGGCCAAGAGGCAGGTATGTAGAGTGTGGGAAAGAAATCCTTACAGCCCTGGAGAGAGCGCAGTCACTGGGGGAAACCAGCGGGTGGGGAAAATCAGGGCAGAAACCAAACTGCAGGATCACAGAGAACCCCGCCACACTCCCGGGAACGCTTCAAGGCTGGCCTTCCTGCACAAAAACAGAACAGTAACTTCCATTCTGGCCCCGGCTGGTGGCCAATTAGGGGAATAACTCTTAGATTTCCTCTGAGTGCAAAATTAGTCCCTCGGCAGAAGGGATGACTCCTTTTGGGAAGGTCCCTCCCCAACTCAACCCTACTGATAATGGATAACGAAAGCCCCTTGAAACAGCATGAAAGCTCCCATCACACTCCACTCTGCTCTTTTTCTGATAAAACCTTCCCAGGCCCTGGACTGACTTCCTCTCCTTTTTACAGCCCCTTCCCCCCAACTCTATCCCGTCCCTCATAGACAAGAGAGAGGATGTAAGAAAATGGCTCTCAGCCTGTGGCGATGTACCTGCAGAGCAAGGAGAACCCGAGATTGGGACGACCCTGGGAAGCCAGGAGAGGTGGGGATAGGGGGCTCCCGGCCCCCAGAGCAGTGGTTCTCAACCTTCCTAATGGCGCAATGCATTTTCATTGTTACAAAGGGGTCGCTGCTCCAGAGGAAGCACAGCCCTGCCCACACTCTGTTTTTCAGTCTCTAGAAATTTCGGTCTGCTGTTTCAGCCACCCAGTTTTGGTACTTGGCTGAAGCAGCCATGAGAAAACGAATACACTGGCTCTCTCTGAGGTTTTGAAGCTCTTTTAATAAGAATGTTTACGTAGTCGGTTTTACACAGGAGAAAAAGCCATTTCACAAAGCCAAACCATTCCTAGGTTGGGTCATTTCTTAAGGTGGTCACTAACCCAGCTTCACTGATACCATAAAACCCTGGGGGGACTTCAGAAGCTTTGACAAGGCAGGATCCTTCCCCCTTCTCCAAAAAACAAACAATGACTCTTGGAATTCAAAAAGCACGCAGGTGTGAAAGCCAGAGCAGTGAAGTCAGCACCCTCTCCCATGATTCAAAGAGAAGGGGCATCAAGTATTACCAACAGGCCAGAGAGGACAACCTCAATAGAGGAACACCTGCCGGGGTGGGAGTGGGCATAAGATTTCATCTCCTGGGCCCCAGTAACTCAGAACACACCACAGCCCTGGCAGTTTACTGCTTGACTTAATGAGTTGAGCAAATACTCGGGCTCTTCAATAAAAGCACAATCTCAAGTTTCTTAAAAGGGATGCAAAGTGGCTAATGGACTGGGAGAAATTGGTTGTAGCTGGAAGCGCATTTCAGAAGTACATTTTGTTTATATTAAAACCTCATTTGAGTATCAGATCAAGGGAAAAGCTGCTAACAGGGCAAGTTTAATATGACTAATACTCGCACAACCTCAGAACATTCCATTTCCATCAACCCGAGAGATATAATTTTAAAAACATTTTAAAGTCACTAATATGGTAAGATGCTGCTAATATGGTACAAATTACAACAAGAAGGCACAAACTTGATACCGAATATTCGCTGAGGAACTCAGTAGCAAATTTCATCATTGTACTAATATGATGACAGGTTGCAAATACCGGCACTCCACCATGCCATCTCCCCATTAGTCCCGTATTTATGATGTTGCAAATGGCACCGTTATTCACAGATTAGTTCATCTTGGAGATTTTGCACTCTTGATGCTAATAAATGCACTGGCTTCACCGCCTACCCCAACCTGAAACTCCCATTTCGACTTTCAGAAGAAAATTCATCACGTAAAAACTCACTGCGGTTTGTAAAATAGCATTTACTTTGGTGAGTTAAACACAGAGATCACTGATGTATTTTGAAACAATTGGGCTGTCAGGACCTTGCCCACCAATGCCAAGAATTCCTCCCATGAATTGTCTGAACAAAGACTAGCTTGATTGTACGGCTAGGTGTGCAGCAAGGAAGCTGCTTGCTCAGAGGAATAATTCCCCCAGAGCTAAAACTCCACAGGCCTTGAAGAGATTTCTGGGCAGAAAATTGTAAGTGCATCAGGAAAAGTCTGTGCAAAGAAAACCTCTGGGGTATCGTCCACTCCGTGGCCCTCCTCCAAGAAATCAGACTGATGCCTTTGCCCACCATTCCCATTCCTACCATTCACACTGCACACTTCCAAGCTGTTCCAGAAATGCAACGTTAGAAAATTGTTAGAAAGTATTTAACTAAGACAACAACCAGCAGTCTGTTCACTGCTCCCAAGAGAGGTGACATTGCTTAAGCTGTACAAGATACTGTGTCATTATCCCCAGGGCTCACAGGAGGTATATGAGCCACATATCAACCATGACCCTGGAATAGGAATTTAAAGTGGTGATTCCACAATATGTACAAACAAATGAGCATCTTGACTGGCAGTGGGAAGGCAGTATTTAAAAATGGTTATACTTTCTCTATGTTTTTCATTTGTGTTTTGTTAGAATGTGTATTATTAGGAGGAAAAAAAAATTTGGCAAAAATAAAGTATTACTATTTCAACTATTTGAAGAAATTCAAACATTGGTAAACTTTTTACACTCATGGGAAGTGAGAAGGTATATGGCATGATTTTTATACATTAAACATATGAAAATAGTTTATATTTCCACAAAGAAATGTAGTACCTATGTTTGCTTTTTTCTTGATGAGGTGACGCTTCTTCAGCTTTTAATGTTTTTGGTTTTTCTGTTTTTGAGAAAGACTTGGGTAAAATAAACCATTTCCTTTTCACTTAACTCTATTACAAAACAACACACACACACACACACATACACACACACATACATCAGAAAATAAATAGCAATGGCTATGTGGTGACAGTATGAGGAAACAATAGGGTAGGGTGAGGACTGTGGCAAAGTAAACTATGTCTGCCATCTAAATTAAGCAATGGTTATTCAGTCACAAACTGTTTCCATGTTGATATCCAAGCCCCAAATTGCCTGGGTTTTTATTTTAGTTTTCTACAATATTTTTTATTTTAATGAAAAGCCAGAAATCTGGTTATTTCTATGAAATCTCCAGATTTTTAAATACTAATAATTGTTTTATTATTTTTCCAATCACATATGCCAGAAAATTTTGTCCTAAGACAACATGAAAGTAGGCTAGAGGTTTTTGTTTGTTTGTTTTTTGATAACCTGCACAACAGCTTTGTAAATAACTGTTTACTAAAACAAATAACCATTTGTGTTTGAAGACTTTGATCATCACTAACAATTAAGTACTTTTACTTTTGTTGCCCAGGAGAGGACTCCCTACATATGCCAGATCACTGCAGCCTGCACCTCTGCAGGGAGCAAGGTCCACTTGTCTGCAGTATGAGCCGCTCCACAGCCTCAGGCCGTCCGGGAGTAAGTCTCTTGCAACATGGGGCCACATCTGTGCACAGAGTCAGCTGAGGAACCAGGGCATAGGATTTCCACCTCCCAACACAGCTCTGTCCTTCCAAGTATCCAATGCCTCATTATCCCCAACATATGACTCTAGTTCAGTGAAACTTCTGTTCTTTTAATCTTAGGCTCTGCCCCCCTGTGCCTGTGATGAGACGTGTCACCAGGCACAACACTGGGGGACTGTGGGTTTCATCCCACATGACTCTACTCTGTGAAGGATCACAGCGTCCTGCTCCGAGGTACCCAATGTCTGCACACTGGCACCTCCTACATCTCGTTTGCTTTTAAATTTGTTTAGGGTAGAAGTCATCCTGCCTTGGCCTAGAGCAGAAGGGCAATGCACTCTGCCACACAGTCCCAAGCATCTCTCCAGGATAAAGGTTATCTTTCGGCCTGTACCACTGGGTACACATCCTGTCATCTTTCACTATACTAACAACAAAAAGTACCAGCCATCAGTGTTTTCAAACATGTATTTAGTTCCTACTATGTTGCAAAATGTGTTATGAGCAAAAGCAGAGTTATGAAGAAAATACGTATCTTCCAACCCTAACGGGACTGGATCCAAGGGGAGTGAGAAGGCAGGAGAGAGCAAGACCATGAA
Source organism: Loris lydekkerianus (assembly GCA_963574355.1). Classification (NCBI taxonomy): domain Eukaryota; kingdom Metazoa; phylum Chordata; class Mammalia; order Primates; family Lorisidae; genus Loris; species Loris lydekkerianus. The sequence continues at coordinate 171,753 of CAUYPK010129462.1, read as the reverse complement.
CCAGTGAATAAACCAAGCACGACAGATCGTGGTTCCGTGTGATGAAGGTGAGAGCATCATGCAAATGAAGAGTCGGAGTAGCTTTAATTAAGCTTTTGAAAGGCCATTCCAGCCCTAAGGACTGAATAAAAGGTTGGGTGATCGCAATTTATTCTTCAAAGCAGAACTTTATTGGGAGGGCTGAAAGTGTCCCCCCAGTTAAGAATAATTACACCAGGAGAACAGTTCCCACTGAGACTGTGCTAGGTAACCCAAGATACACGCTCTCCCTAAAAGCTAACAGGACCAGAAACCAGGGCAGGTAGTTTGAATGCTGTTGGAACCATCTACACGAGTGACCACAGTGACCTCACGCTGTGTCAGAGAGAAGATGTGCTGACGGCTCACAGATGTGGGAGATGCTGGGAATCCCAAATCCAAAGGAGAGGGTGGAGGGGAGAAGATGTAGGAGCTGAGCTTCCCGGCTCAGTTCCCACCTGAACAATTGATGAGGGACTGTTATGAAGAGATGCGACAAAGGGGGGAGACCAGATCAACGTCCGTGTGTGGAGAAAGAGAGGCTGATGAGTGCAGATTTAAGCGTAGAGAACTTCAGATGTTTCAGTAAATTAAAGAGTAGGCTTTTGGATATAAAGACCTGGAACTTGGGTATGATTTCAAGACTGGGAAAAGCAATGTATACATCTTTTTTTTTTTTTTTCTTTTTTTTTTTTCAATACATACATCTTTTAAAGATCTGCCTCAGTCCCTGCAGCAGGGAGGGGGTGTTACCCTTGTCTAGGCTTTCATAACACTTCATCGCACACCTAACAGCCTTTTCTCCTGCCTTGCATTTACCATTACTCATATCTATGTGTCCCACCATCTAGCAGAATGCACAGCCTTAATGACAAGATAGAAGTACTTTCCTAGTGGTGAAAATAGCAGATATTCATTCAAAGCTTTTAGGGTCGGGTGTGGGTGGCTTATGCCTGTAATCCCAGCACTTTGAGAGGCCAAGGAGAAGGCCAGGAGTTTGAAGTTAGCAAGGCAATAGAGTGAGATCCTAACTCTACCCAAATAAACAAACAAAAAAATCAACTCCCCAAACAAACAAACAAACCCAAAACGAGTCAGATGTGGTGGTGAATGCCTGTAGTTCCAGCTACTTTGGAGGCTGAGGCAAGAGATCACTTGGGCTCGGGAGTTCGAGGCTGTACTGAGCTATGATTATGCCACTATGCTCCAACCTGGGTCACAGAGTGAGACCTTATCACTATAAACAAACAAACAAATACATAAACAGACAAGTAAGCCAATACATTAAATCATAGCAAGGAGGTGTAAAAGTTACTGGAAATCAAGAAGAGGAGGAAAGCAGGGGTAAAAACCTACTAGTCAGGTACAGTGAACACTGCTCCGGAGATTGGCACACTAAAAGCCCCAACTACAGCATTATAGAAGTATCCATGGAACAAAAGCATTTTCATCCCTTAATATTTTGAAACAGTAAAGAATAAGGCAAAAGCTTTTCCAGCTACGCAATTCCTCCCTGATGCCAAAGAACTAAGATGCCTAGAGATGGAAGCGGTGGGGTTAGAGCAGAGAAGTGTAGACTGTTGAGAGCCGGGAACTTGTCAAACCAGGGGGGACCTCGCTTCTCACTCTCCGGGTACGAGACACTCACAAAGGGCAACACTGTTTATTGGAGGGTCATTTCTCTTAGTGGCAACTTGAAAACCTGCCACTCTGGGCAAATCTGCGCATGCTAAGGATTGTCCAAATTCTCATAATGAGTCCTGCTCACTGGTTCATGAACACGCCACCCGCCTCTGAAACCACAGAGGTGGTTTGTCCAGCTCGAAGTCTGTGGACCTTAATAAATTTAGTGTCTGTATCCTGAGCTTCCAATTTCTCGATCTGCACCACCTGGGTGGCCGAGAGGGGGTGGTTTGGATGGCTAAACCTCAAATCTTTAGTTGGAAACAAGTTTTGGAAATGTTCTGCGCATGATGCTCTTGGCTATTTAGAAAATCATGTTTCCTAAGGCTGTGCTCCCAAATCTCTTTATGCCAAGAGAGATGGCTCTGCATTAAAGCATTTAGGAGCAAGCAAGCAAACCCAGGTTAATCAAAATCACTTAAATGCCATTAACTCAGCTACCTTGAAAAGAGCTGCCTGAAAAGGGTTTAATTCAGACACCTATAAAAACAAGCCTCTGACATAAAGGTGTCAAAACACATATGCAACCACGATTACGAATATGCAACCATTGAAAACAACGCTATAAAACTTGCCAGAAAAAGTATTTACATCTCTACGTTGTTATCAGCTGAACATTCCCTAAGCATGTATGCACAGTCTGCGTCTTAGACATCAGGCCTCCATCTTTCCTGTCCAAAGGAGCATCTGTGTTGTTAAAAGCAACCTGCAAATGAGAAACCGCACTGAGGCAAACAGAAATGTGCACAGCACAGCAGTCCGCACTATGGTCTCCTCACACGCGAGCAGGACGTTGCCTCATCAAAATCCAATAACTCCATCACTCCGTCAGCCCAGTGCAGGTTCCCTAACTATTGAGAAAAGCAATTTCAGTAAATGGCCAAGCAAGCTGCAGTTGCATTCAAACCTGTTCACTCATGCAAGAATCCCCACAAGAATAGCAGAGACATATTACAGAGAGAGAGAGAGAGAGAGAGAGAGAGAGAGAGAGAACAGATACAGAAAACCAGCAGGAGGGAAAACCCACTTCTCACAAAACCTTGCTTGCAGGGCCTGTTGCTCTAGGGAGTCTCTCTTCATGGTCAAGCACTATTTTAGTTTGGATTCCCTGGAAGGAGGGCTGAAAATTCAAGTGCACATTGTACATTTCAGAGTTGATGCAATGAAATCTTAGGTGGGAATGGAATGAAACAGGACGAAGCCACTAAGAGTTTGGTAATAAGGAAAGGGCCACTATGAGCAGCTGAGGCTTCCTCGCACCCTGAATTTCGGGAGACGGTAGCACACGGCTCAGAGCTGCCCCACCCAGTGGGTGAGGAAGCTGGGGCAGCCATCCGCTCCATCCCCAGTGACCTGAGTTGGGTGCCGCCAGGGTCATTAATGCCTGACGCTTCTGGTTCACTCTGCCATGAGTGAGATGTGTCCACCTCCAGAAACACAGCCTCTAAGGTGGTGTTTTTCAACCTTTTTTATGTCATGCACAGCTGAACCTATGGTTAAACTTCTACGACACACTTCAATTATATTGATTAAAAAAGAATAAAAAAGAGAATGTATTTATTGCGCTTTGAACTTCTTTCAAAAATAATTTAATTAATGGTCTTTAGAAACTTTCTTTAAAAACTTTAAAAACATCTAAGATCCTCGCACAGCACACCAGTAACCGGTGGCACCCTAGTTGAACATCAGTGCTCTATGAGGAAGTTCACAGGTGTTTGAAGTAAGCCCCTTTGGTATATAGAAGTGACGGAATAAAAGTATCAGAGCCCTGACATCGCCTGCTCCATGCACCCCCAGTCTTGAAAGCCATTCCTTCCCTGATTCACACATGTGTTTCATTCAACGTGTAGGCAACACAGAAATGCTGCTTGTTTGAATAATTCCTTCATTGTCTTTACCTTGCTCCATACACATTGTGAGTACAAATCAACCAAACAAGGAGGTTACAAAACAGTGTCAAAGAATCAGTGCTATTGAAGGCAGCCATTCCATCATGCTTCATTCTCCATGGATGAAATAAGATGAAGATGCAGCAAATGCCAACTGGGTCCGTGAAGGAAGAGCTTCAGAAGGCAGGTGCAGGCGCGCCCTGAGCACCCCAGGCTGCTCCTCGGGCCGTGGCTCTGGATGTTCTAAGCCTGAGGTTGTCAATTATGTGTGGAAATGGAGGTGGCCAATTCCAGCACACAAAGTATCGGCAGCCTATGATGCACAGATAATATCAGTCCCCGTAGAATGTGCATGGTAAATGAGCAGGGTGGCGGGATTTGGATCCAATAATCTTTGCCTCGTGGTGTTAGACGACTCTGCTACGTGCTGTCAGTGTGTTCTGTTCCATGGCAAATGGGATCGTGCAGATAGAAGTGTGATATGGAGCTGAAAATAGGGAAATTATCCTAGATTATCTGGATAGACCCAGTGTAATCACATGAACCCTTAAAGGCAGAAGAGGAACAATCAGGTTGAAGCAACAAAAGAGACAGAAAAGGCTTGAAAGGTGAGTGCGACTCACTCCATGATAACCGGCTTTGAAGATGGAGAAAGGGGCCACGTTTATTAACTATGGCAGACCCTGGAACTTGGGAATGACCTTCATCTCACAGCCAGCAAGAATACAGAGACCTCAACTCACAACTGTAGGGAACTGTAGAATCCGCCACAGACAAGACTGAACAAAGAGATGGATTCTCCCCGAAAGCCTCAAGGAAGAGTATCGCCCTGCCAACACCTTAATTTCGGCTCAGTGGGACCCATCTTGGAATTCTGACCTTTAAGAACTGCAAGATAATAAACTTGGTTTCTAATACACCACAACTTCTGTGGTAATTTGTTAGGACAGCAATACAAACAAACCACTGCAGACAGATTTCAACATAAAGTCCAACTCTCAGTCATTTTTTGCTGCCTGGAAAGACTTTGCTTTAAGCCTTCAAATCACCTTCTGGGTTTAGGGAAAAGAGCAAGGTGATCTATTGTCATGGCTTATACAACAGACACGGGAAACTGAGGGTGGACATGACCCCCACCTTGCCTCTGCCTAGTAGAGAGGCTCTGCATTGTCCTTTATCTTAATGTATTATTATTATGATTACTAACTTATAATACATGCTCTGTGTGCTTAATCTGTTATTGTTTGTTAGAGGCATGGAAAGGCATTTCCACATCTCCCTGGAGTGGGAAATTTAGCTTCAGCATACAAACCACGACATGACTAATCTCTTTTTAGAAAATAAATAGGATTCAGAATCAGTAAATGGCTGGAAAGAGAGGGTTTCTGCAACTCAATAGCTCAGAAGATAGGGATGATGTCAAATTTTCCTCTTGTTGAACCAAATCTTTGTATTTCATTTCCTCCTCTTCATGGAAAACTCTACCATACAAAGAAAAACTATTCCAACCAGCTATGCACTCAATGACTGTGGGTGGCTTTGAACTAGAAAACAAGAATTCCTACGAGTACAGCCACTATTCTGAAAGAAAAAAAGTTTTTTCAGCATTTTTTTAAAAAGTTTTTAAGCAAAAGGAGAGGGTTTATTGAAAGATAAGAGATAGATATGTCTTTTTCTGCACTTTTTTTTTTTTTTTTTTTTTTTAGACAGAGTCTCATTACATCACCCTCGGTAGAGTGCTACGGCATCACAGCTCACAGCAACCTCAAACTCTTGGGCTTAAGAGATTTTCTTGCCTCAGGCTCCCACCACAACGCCCGGCTATTTTTTATTGCAGTTGTCATTATTGTTTAGCTGGCCAGGGCTGGGTTCGAACCCGCCAGCCTTGGTGTATGTGGCTGATGTTGTAACCACTCATAAATCAGGGATGAGAAGATAGATGCCAAAGAAATTAACTGGTAGCACCTAAATGTCTGTACATAAAATACTCACTTGGTCGATACTTAAAGATCCAACTAACCAGGTGAGACCTTTTCCAGCTGTCAGAGTTGGAATCTGCAAAGACCTGGACTCAATCTTAGGTCTCACCACAAACTCCAAAGAGATGAAGCATTGTATTCTTCTTTTATCATAACCTCGGGATAGATCTGAGTCCCCTAAAGTGTTTGCAGACTTCGCTTGAGCTCTCATGATCCAAACAGACACTGAGGCATGCACCATGGCACCCCAAACAAGTCTTGAAATGAAAAAACAGACCTGTATTTAACACCACGCTCCATCACCATCTGTGACTGCAGGGACTAACAGTTAGCCTCCCTTTGCTCCTCTATAAATAGGGATTATAGACTATTTTCCTATGAATTAATGTGTACGGCACAGCATTAGGGGGTACCCAATGCCTACTGGCTTTAAGAACTATCAAGTACTCTGAAATGGTTTAAATGTTCAGGAAACATTCCCTCCTTCTCGAATCGAGCCACTTCAGTTGGTCAGTAATATTTATTTATTGTCCTGTGAATACTGGGTTTTCCACAGATTACTGAGCAAGACAACACAAGGGCTAGTCCCTTACACAGAAAGACAAAATACCCCATGATCTCATGTATGTGTAGAATCTAATAAAGCTGAACTCTCATGTAAGCAGACAGTAGAATGGTGGTTGCCAAGGTCTGGGAGGTAAGTCAATTAGGAAGATATTGGCCAAAGGGCAGAAACTTTCACTAGGAGGAATAAATTCAAGCGACTGATGGTACAGTATAGAAGCCAGATTTGAAAACAATGTATTTTATGCTTGAAAAATCTCTACAACAGTAGATTTTAAGTGTTCTCATTACAAATAATAATAAGTATGTGAGTTCATGCACATGACAATTAAATCAGTTGAGCCATTCTACAATGCAGATCTACATCAAATTTCATGTTGTACACAATAAATATATATAATTTTTGTCAGTCTTTAAAATAGGTTTTAAAATGGGTCAAGGTCTTAGATAGATGAGAGCTTCTCTGCAGAAGGTGGTTCAGGACACAAATACAAGATCATGAGGCACGTGGATGGAGGAACCAGGCAGGGAGCACAGAAGTGATGCTGGACACAGGAAGAGCAGGTGGAAGGGGCGCTGAAGGCCAGGTCAGCAGGTGAAGAAAGAGGATTACTTGATTCCTCCGGACTACCTCTAAAACGACTATCCGGGCAAATTCTACCTCTGGCAATAAGAAGATCAGATAAAAGCAAAATTTCTAAAGAAGCTAGAGACACTAAAATATGAAAGGTTAGAATGCAAACGTTCTTCTGAACACCAGTTGCTGGCTCATTTAGATAAGGTTACAAATGAGTCTGCACACAGAAGTGGCCCCTTAGGAGTCTATAAACTAAAATGAAACCGAATCACAAGGCTGTGACTCACACACTCCTCTGTTCCTCTCTCTGCACACGTGGGCCAACCAAGGATTTACTAAATCCATCTGACTAGGGAACACGCCCCATACAGAGCGACTTGGGATGTTCTGCCCTGACTCTGCACTGCACGGTGACAGGGAAAGGGGGGACAGATAATGTGAACAAATCAAAGGTGTCTATCCACATCAGAAGCAGCTGTGAAGTTCAGGACTTCCTGTTCGGCTGGCTGGTTGTTCAGTTTGCTTTTGTTTGTAACTTCAGTAGCACCTTTCTCGACCCTCACAAGGCCAAGGGTATGTCTGCCGGGGCTGCCAAAACAAAGTGCTGGGTGATCCAACGACAGAAATTATTTTCTGCCTGTTCAAGGAGCCAGAAGTCTGAGACCAAGGAGCCAGGAGCAGGGGTTTCTTCCTTTGTAGCTGGCCACTTTCTCTCCTGTGTCTTCACAAGGTTTTCCCCGCGTGTGCATCTGTGTCCTAATCTCTTCATGTGAGAACGTCAGTCACGTGGGGTCAGGTCCCACACACGCAGACTTATCTTATCACAGTACCCTTTTAAAGTGCCCATTTCCAAATACAGCCACATTCTGGGATACTGAAGGTTAGAACTTGACACGTGAGTTTCAGAGGAAAACATTCAATCCATGACAACATGGCAATTCAATGCTGTCGTTTTTTCCATAGCCGTGAAAGATTCATTCTGGGACCTCCTGGGGATACCCCAATCCACAGATGCTCAAGTCCCTGATATAAAATGGAGTAGTATTTGCATATTACCTACACAAATCCTCCCACATACTGTAAACCATCTCTATATTACTTATAATACTTCATACAATGTCAATGTCATGTAAATAATTATACTGTTTAGGTAGTAATGACAAAAAATTCTGTATGTGCTCAGTACAGACAGTTACAGTTGTTTGTTCTGCTTGGAGGGTTTGGGGAGATAGTTTCTATTTATGGTTGGTTGAATCCACGGACACACAATCTCTGGATACGAAGGACCAACTGCATCTCTAGGATGAAAATTGCTATTCTCAATCTTCCTTTGATATGCCACCCAAGAAATGGGTGAAAAATAGATATTCCCTAATGTGCCTCTTCAGATATTTGATCCAGTGGTGTGGGGTGGAGCTGAGGAGATGATACTTTTTATACACATTCTAGGTTGACTTTGAAGGATATTCTGGGAAGGATTTGCTCCTCAGCAAGACCCGTGATGATTTCACAGCACACTAACCTTCCTTTAACTATAGAGTCTCAGTGGTTCTTGCGATTGGGGGAAATACCTTACTTTTTCAGGCAAAGACAAGGCTCCAAAGACTTGAAACACAGATCTCTCTCCCTATGTTTGCATGGCCCAAAATTCACTCAAGGAAATGGGCAAATATAAGTAAACACTTAATATTGTGCATGTTATAGTTCTTTCTTCTTGGCTGTTAATACTAAAAACCAAGAATTCTTTTCTCTTAGCTGTTAATACTAAAAAGGCAGCACCAGTCTGCAGAGGCATTGGAGAGGCATTGCAGGATATGATGACGCCAGCTTTTAGCAAACCTTTAACTAAATACTTGGTTCTGAAATTCCCCGAATTTAGCAGATTTCCCCAGTGTGTCAATAGAGATTCTTTGATCACAGGAAGAAAGGAATGGGTTCTGAGTAACTTCAGTAGAAAAAGAGATTACTTGAGTGATAGGAGGTAGCTTAAGGGATGGATGGAGAGATACCCAGGCTTAAATTAAAAGAGAGGAATCAGGGTAGGTCTCTGGGCTAGCCCTGAGAACTCTCTCTTCAATCAGTCCTACCCAGGTATCACTTATGAAATGAATCAACCTCAGATTTTTAATCAGACTTTTCTCTTTCCCTATTTTCCATCACTAACTACATTCATCATCCAAAGTCACTCTTATGGAGAGCGCACCATAGTCCAGCCTTGCCCATATATACTTTTGTTGGCTAGAGAAGGGGGGTCTTGATATTTCACCCCTGCAAGACTGCACACAGTAGGGAAGAGAAGTAACTCCCAAAGGACAGCGGAGTGCTGTCTATGTTGGGTAGAAATGCTTGCAGGCTACAGACAACAGCAAGGCTGTGCTCCCTGGACCCATTATTTACCTACATGAGTGCACAGCCTAAAATAATGGTGTGTCTCAGGCTATGAAGAAGGACAGGAGGCTTTGGCTGTCTCGTTATTTTCCTCAGGGCCGTCATGGGTTCATCTGTATGACTGGGAAGGAAAGAGTTGCCTCCTCTCTACTTCTCATTAAAAGACTTGCTACTTCCTTCTACCCCCAACTAGGGGAAATGGCCAATGCCCAGTTTATTTGCCTCCTGCCTAATTCTCTTTCCCCATCGAATACCTCCCGCCCCCAAATGGTATTTAGTTCTCAAAAGAAGAGAGCAGGAAGACAGGTCCTCACTGAGGCATCAGTCATAGGAGTGAAGAGAGGCTATGACAAATTAAAATGTCAGCATTATTAGTGGTTTTGCTTGAAGCTGTTTGATACCAATTTAACGATAAAGCATGGAATGAGACAGATTTGCCCTGGAAAGGGGCATGATGACTCGGGATAATGGGCTCAAATTAAGACAAAAAGAAAGGAGAATGACTATTAGGCCAAGTACCCTAAATGGGATAACTTTGGTGTCTTCCCCAAAGGTCACGTTGAAATCCCTGGGGAGATTTAAGGAAAGACAATTAACATAACATGTAAATTACAGGATTCAGCATCAAAGGTGAAGAAGGGTGGCTACCTGGACATTTCTTTCATTAATCATGTTTTACAGTGAAGTTGGGGAAATTAAAATTTGTAATTGTTCATCTCATTTCTTGATTTATTCCTTTTTGCTCATGGATTAATGTTATTGCAAAAATTGGGGAGCACACGAGGTCTGTTAGAAGAGTGTGCAATGCAAGTGTTGGGAAGGCAGCAACATTTTCAACATTCTTTATGTATTTATGAATTTCTTATTTTAGTAGGGAAGCTTCCCTAGGAGATTATCCAGTGGTTTGAGTTTCTGCAGTTTCAAGAAGTACAGAACTATTTACTTTGGGGCAAATTCCCTCCGCATGGAGAATATCATGAGTATGGCACCATTAGTTACATAAGATTAAAGCAAGCAACCATTCAGTTGGTGTTTCTTCTTGCACGTGCACACATGAACATGTATGAGACCTCACTGATGGTGAGGATGCTGGGTCTGCACTGGGAGGGTCTTCTCTGAGAGTCAACACCCACACCGAATTTCTGCTTTCCCCAGTGCTAATTGCTAAAATCTTGCTTCAGCTTCCCATGTGGAATGTTCATGCAGAGAATGGTGCTCACGCTTGCAGAGAGCTGGCTCTGATGACAGAACAATCTGGAAAAGCAAGGTACTCAACTTTTCTTAGGAAAGTGGAGTATCCTGGAGCAGCCAAACAACAATTTTAGAAGACAGACATCAGAGTGTATACGTGGAAAAGGTTACCCTTCTCGGGGAGTCCCAGAAATTACTTGCTGGGGGATCCAATAAAATAAATAAATAAATTTGTTCTTCCATTATAGACAGATGGGGTTCTGAGTCATAAGGTTTAGAGTATAAAAATAAGCATCATTTTCATTTGGTGTTTCAAACCCTAGCCTTAGCCATCATTGATTTTAAAAGTCATCTCATTTGAAAATGGGAGAAGGTAGTGAATTGGAAGCCTTTTAAAGCGAGGAAGCACAGTTCAAAGTGATACAGAAATATCTGTAGTTGTAGTGCAAAAGATAGGAATGTGCATAAGTTTACTGATCTTTGATGTGAATTATAAGGCCCTTGGTTCAGTGATTTCGCTACTGACATACATCCCCATCATCCACCCCACACAAGCCTCACTAACATCCCATTCTCCAGCAGGGAGTAGCCATCTACACCCTACTGCCTGTTCTTGCAAATAAAGTTTTATAGGAACATAGCCTCACCCGTGCATTTTCTCTGTGCCTGCTTTTGTTCTACAAAGGCAGTGTTGGTGGTTGCAAGGAACACCCTGTTTTGCAAAGAGGAAACTAGTCACAATTTGGGCCTTCTCAGAAAAAAAGTTTGCCAACCCCAGTCTATAGTATCAGTTCTGATTTCCCTCAGAGTGAGAACGCAAGCATGTCGGAAAGGTCTTGACTGCAGAGTCTTACCCAATTTCTTAGAGTTCCTTTTCACTAACATTTTGCAGTTTCCTCACCCACAGCTCATGAAAATAATTTTTGAGGCTTGCTTTCAGGCAATGTTTCCAAAGCATTTAACTTAGTTTTCATAGAAACAGCTCTTTTTCTTACTGCACTCATTTTTCATCAGTTTATACAATATTCCACTAAATAATGTAATTACAATAACAAGTACAGCTGGCAGCAGCAGCCTGGGAACAAATACAACTGACTCTTGGCAAGCAGATAGCACAACGGGTGAAGAGAAAGATGAACTTGTACAAAATAGTCACGTCACAGGATGCCGTGGACATCTGCCAATGTGTCGTTTAAGGAGACTGGACAATGTGTGTTAATCTGGTGAGTCTGATAAGCAGAGGTCAATTGGGTAAGCTTCTTCCATTCCTGCCCTCTTCTATCCCATTTCTTGTTTCTTATATGCATTGGTTGCACTTTTTTGCCAATAGTTCCCATTGATTATTTGACAAATGCACGTCTTTTCCACTAGACCGTTAGGTATAGAAGACCAAAAACTGCATAAGTTTTAGCCTCTACTACCTAACACAGTGACTGGCCTATGGATCATGCTTGAAAAATATTTCTTGAGTCAATAAATGAATGGAAGGAGGCCTTGCTGCAATGAGTCATTCTAAAACTATAGTAAAACACACACACACACAAAGAAAAAACTTGAGAAGTCTCACCAAAATGTGTGTGGGGGGAGTATTTAGATTTCTTTCTCTGCCACACTAAGAGCCACTGAGGAATGATAGGTTGGACTTTTAAAGGGAGGGAAGGGGTTTGAAGAAGGGGAAAGGTATCTCTGATTCTGATAGCTCAATTTCACAGCAGTTTGAAGTTTTATTATCTGATGTCCAGATGAAGACAATGGATATAAGCCAAGATGATCATTAGCAATTTGCATTATGCAACCCACATCACTCTTACTTCTAGCAGAAATGAGAAACTCCTTCTAACTGGCAAATTAAATATTGATAACACAGATCTGCTCTACAACATCCTTCACAAGGCTGGTGCCATGATTTCAGTATCCTGAAACATCAGTCAATGGCATTCCAGTGGCACAGTTTTTGTCATAACTGCAGGCAACCTGTAACATGACACAGTTAATATTTACCTTTAAAAGCAACTCATTTTTAATCAAAACAAATGGAATAATAAATGGAATATAAAATCCAAACTGTGTCAAGGAAACTTTGTATTGAAACTGTATAAATGAAAAAACAGTTATCAGTAGTTATAAATAAAAGTTAATGGAAAATAAATTAATTAATATCTAACCATTATTAAGGGCCTGGTCTACACCAGATACTATCCTAATAACTTCCAATGCATTAATTCTTTTAATCTTTGTATACACAAACACACACACAACTTACAAAACAGGGGCAATTATTTTTTTTTTTTATTTATTAAATCATAGCTGTATACATTGATATGATCATGGGGCATCATATACTAGCTTCATAAACCATTTGACACAAGGGGCAATTATTACTTCCACTAAAAAGAAGAGGAATTTGAGTTGCAGAGGATTTAAGTAACATGCAGAAGCCTATGAAGTATTAAACTGCAAATTCTAGATTTTATCTCAGTAGGCCTAGCTCCAGGCCCCTGATTTTTAAAGACTATATTTTGCAAACAATGTTTTCAAAGTCTAAAGTGATGCTTTGGGGCTGCGGGCTCTAAGCCTGAGGCACACTCTCTTTCCATTAAAAAGGAAATCTTAGAAACCTGTGTCAGAGCCTAGTTAAAGATACTTTAGTGTAAACTGAGAGTTTCTCATTGACATGTAAAAGATTTGAGAGAGAATTGAAAAGGGAATAACCTTCTCTCTAAGTGATTCCACTCTTTCTTAATGACTTGGTGTGGCCTGCAAGCTCTGAGTATTACACAGAATAAGTGTCTCACATTTGGGGAAATACTGAGCTAGAAGGTAAGGGTTCACATGCATTTTCCTGGATCCTTTGCTCAGCTTCGATATCCCTTTTTTGAGGACATAGTGGATCTCTTTCCTTTTTGGGGGGGTGGGGGTATTTACTCAGGTAACAATGGCTCCCTTTGCCTGATATTAGAGACTTTCCTCAGTAGTTGGCTCTGGGCAACTGGGCTTATTTTTTTCCTTGGACAAATTCTTTTTTTTTTTTTAGACACAGTCTTACTTTGTTGCTCTGGGTAGGGTCCCATAGTGTCATAGCTCCCAGCAACCTCAAACTCTTGGGCTCCAGCCACCCTCCTGCCTCGGCCTCCCAAGTAGCTGGGACCACAGGTATATGCCACCACAGCTGGCTAGTTTTTCTATTTCTAGTAGAAATGGGGTCTGGCTCTTGCTCAGGCTGGTCTCAAACACCTGAGTCCAAGGGGTTCTCCCACCTTGGCCTCCTAGAGTGCTGGGATTACAGGCGTGAGCCACCATGCCCTGGACAGATTCAATTAGACCACAGTGAATAAATTATCCACACTTGACCAATAGGACTCCTTTTCCAGGAATTTGTAACCAAGATGCACTGTAGTCTCTATCCCTAAGGAAAGTGTTGCACCATAAGGGCTGGAAGGTCACCTTGTAAATACAGGTAGCAGAGCCTTTCTATAAAAACAAATCCAGAAGAGACCACAAAGAGAAACAAAGACAAGAGGTAAAAGAGAGTGATGTGAACAGTAAATTCTGAGGGTTTTCCAATTCTAATCTCTGGTTCTTGGGAGGCCCCATCAGGCTCTCTTATTGGCATGCAAAGCAACCTCACCTGAGAGGCAGTTTTGTCCAGAATACACTACCACTCCATCAGAGCCTGCCCTCTGAACTGTCCTGCAGGGAGAGGAGCTGGGTGGCAGTAGATAAGCCCTGCCTGTCTGTGTTCTCAGGCCTGGTATTTCCAGGAGTAAGAGGAATGAGATAACTATTGGGAATGATAATATAATAACAATAGCTAATATTGATGCCTCTAGGCCATACATTTTGGGGGAATGCTTTAAGTAAATTGTTATATCCGGTCAACAATCCTATGAGGAAGGGAATCTCATTTTATACACAGGGAAAGTGAAGCTATGGGAGTAGGAGACATTTAGAATTAGGGTTTGGACCTAAGGCCAAAACAGATCCCCATCAGTCCCACCAAGCTTTCAAATATGCTGACTGCCATGGCTTCCCTTTGCTCACATTGCAGATCAGAAGTCCTGAGTTGCCTTGGGGTCGTGCCTTTGCCTACTTAGTAGTTTTCTGACTACATTTGTTAACCAGACCCTGAACTAAGCTCTGATATCCAAAGTACCAAAGATCCCTTTGTCACCAAGTATTTTATGACTCCTAAGACAACTGGGTATGTGAATCTCCCATCTATGACCATCCGATCTTTCCAGCTGGTGGAGGGCATAGGGAAACAGAGGGCTAGTGCAGTCATTGAATTTCTCTCTTAGTTGTTTATTTTTCCAATTGTTGGTCCAGATGCTGGAGAGGTCAGTGTTGATGGATGGGTTATGACAAGTGCATGATGATTACCATGACTTGTCCTCATGGAGAGCAGTGATTATGGGACAAGCTGGTAAGTACATCCCACCAAAGTCAGGAGTACTTAGATCACAGATTCCACCATTTAGCTCTTATGGATCCCCCCCTGCAAAAGAACCCAGCCAACAACATGAAATGTAAGCTAAGGAAAAAAAAAGACTCTACTCGAGATTGACAAAGCTTAGGCTGGAGGAATGAATGAATGTTGTCCAGTTTGTTTAATGGCAACATGAGGAATCCCAGTTGTTTTCTGGGAAGGGTGGTCATCTCTCAGGAGTAACTGGTTGATGCTCTTATCTTGAGAAGCCTAGGGCTCCTCTGGGGCTGAGCTGGGTGTCTGAGCACAGGTGCCTCACACCTGTGGCTGGTACCTAATGCTGAGAGCAAATAAACAGAGACGGCACCCAGGACAGTACCAATGAAACACAAAGCCTGGGCAGAAAAGTAGGTTGGGATGCAGAGGTGTGACCTGCCACATAAAAGCTGGCTGATTAAAGCCTCTCTGTCGAATTCTATAACCCAGAGTTCAGCCAGTTGCCAAGGATTTGTATGTAGGATAAAACAAAGTATTGAAAGGAATTGATGGGAAGCCAATGCCATGAGTAAAAGAGTGGACTTCTGTGAATTTCTTTTGTGGCAGACTCTGTTGGGTAATTATGCTAAAGCCCATTCTCCGCTTCCTCTAGTTTAAGTAAATCCTGATTTTGTTCAGGGTGAGAATGTAAGTGATGGAGCAGAAGAATCTTAACTGCTGTAACCAATCACTGAGATCCCAGGTCTTTTTGCCATTGATTGATGTAGACACTAACCAATGAGATCTAAGAGAACGTTTTTTTATGGGTGGCTGCTAGGAATGATTTTCCTCCAATAAACCTTAAGATCCAGGCGGGAAAAGCTCATCCTCTTCTTCATCTGATGACAATGTCCTTCTGGGGGGAAGTGATGGAGGGAGGAAGGCAGCCGTCTTGGAAGAAGGAAAGAAGGAAGAAGAAAGCCACTAAGATTCCAATCCTGCTTTGAGACTACAAATCCACTGGATGAACCCCGGAACCAGTAGGTAGTTAAATGTTTTTAGCTTTTAAATAACTCTTAATCAGCTTTCCTATAACTCACAGATAATAGCATCCCAACGGAAAAAAGTGATGTAATTTTCAAAAGTATTTTTTGGAGTATTGTTCTACAACCAAAAATGTTCTGCAGTCAACTGAGCTTGAAAGAAAGTTGTACATTAGATTCGTCTCTCTGGTATTTCACTTTTATATATTAGAGGGTCTGAAAAGTTCTGCTATTTAAAAGAATATTTGACATTCTTTAATTTTGTATTTCCTAAAATTAATTAATTATACATTTCTTATTGGCCTTCTTAATATTTTACAGAGCAAGCACTTCCCAGAATCCATTTTGGAAAAAGAATTAATTCAGGGTTTGTGAGAAAAAGAAAGGAGATCAGAAAGAGGAGATGTTGGATGAGCCAATCTATACACGGTGTCAAAAAAACTAGCAAGGGGACAAAACAGAAAGGGCAGCTTTATCTTCCCGCATCACTTGCTGTTTCCAGGAGGCCGAGGAAAAAGAATACATTCACAACAACCTACTTGTACCTCTGAATTCTGACAACACAACAGAATGCACTAACAAAGGAATCTAAACTGGATGACATGACCTTCATCCAACCACCCTGTACAGCAAATGTGGAGACACATTTTGCTCGCCAGATTTAGAACATGTTTTAATTGTGGCTGGCAGACAGATACCCTTAAATGATGTTGCTAAACTAAATAGATTTCTCTTTTTCTTCCGGTTTTTCTCTCTCTTTCTAAGAAAACAAGATGAGATTCAGGAAAATGCTTTTCATTGAGACAGCCAGGAATTAGCATTTTATTTTTAAATTTCTTTCAAAAACTCTAAAAGCAGAAGTACCACCCTGCGTGCAAATAAAACAATCACTTCAATAAAGGAGGTTTTCCTTTGAGGGTTGACACACACGGGAGAAAGAGGAAAGGAGAGAGGGAGGAAGTGAGAGAGAAAGACAGGGGGCGGAGAGTAAAGGTGGAGGGGACAGAAGAAATGGCAGCAGATGAGCTGCCCACTAGTGCCTGGTGACACCGGGGCTCCCCCAGAGGAGCCTGGAGGCCTGACTCAAGTGGGAGGAGAAGGCTTCTTTACGTTCCCTATAGAATCATTTATATTTTGAACCACATAAATGTGTGTTCTATGCAACCAAATGTGTTATCTATTAATTCAAAACATAAATTAGTTTAGAATGCAAAAACAGTGACTACAACAGCAGCGGCAAACAAGCAAAGCCTCCACCCAGCTCAGGGAGCTAGAGTCGGTCTTATTTGGGGCTTGTGGGAGCCACACTTGGTACTAAACTCAATGATATCATCAAACTACTGTCTGGATTTATTTAACGGAGAGGGGAGGGCTCCATTTCTGTTCCTAAACTAACCCCCCCCCCCCCCCCCACAGACAATGTCTTCATGGATGAGAAGCAATCCTTCACATCGCCAACAAGCACTTAATTTGTCAGGTGAGAGTCATTTGCAAAAGAGGTTTCAATATTATCTTAATCCTCAGGAATTTATCAGGAGCTCCCGGAGACAAAGGCCCACATTCCTTTTTAGTATCTAGCTCTGACCTAGTTCTGGCCATCTTCCTCATCCAAACAGGAAGAGAAATCTGAAGTTGTGATACATTATTTACTAAGGTGAACCAGTAATTCAGACTGCAGGGGGTGGAAAAAAGGCAATAAGAGAGCTCATGAAAGCTTAAAACATCTTGAAGGCTGTTTCATGAAGGAAGGAGTCACAGCTACTGTTACTACAGTGCTGGGGAGCCAAGTGGGGAGAGATGAGGGGTTAACAGAGAGGGCTACGCTGGAATAGCACATGAAATAAATATGCATAAAAGAAAGAGAAAACATCAACTTACTTTCTCGGCTTTAGGCAACTGGATTCTGCTGTTTGTTTTACCTATGGACTTAACAAACCTGATACTAAAAGTAATTGTGAGATGGAAAAACTCTAAATCAATGCCATCTTGAGACTACTCTGGGCAATGCTGACACTCTTGAAAGTTACAAGGCAGTGTAGAAAGGCTTTAGGCTCATTTAACAAATTATTTGTGTTTATTGGACCCCTTTGAGTACAGTGGTCCCACGACACTCCTCTCTCCAACCTCACTGTTGTGATGTTCAAAAGAAGTACGTTCCTTCAGTTTTTATGACAATTCGGAGAAATGATTATGATGCATGTCAACCAATAAAAATGTCATGCCTCCATCAGTGACCTTAAAGATAAGCCACAACATAACTCCAAACTCAACCACCCCAAATACGAATGCATTTAAAAAGGAAACAAATAGGGTGTGGTGCTGGTGGAGAATCCACTCATGGATGGATTCAAATGTCATCCCCATGCCAAGAAAAATGTCCACCCAGACACCATAAAAGCAGAACAATACCACCAAGCTCCACTTATAAGCAAACCATTCCCTCCTCATCTAGGGAACAATTTTACACTTAATATACTTGAACACTAAGACAGTTGCATTTTTAAGTAGAAGAATAGAATATGAGATTTAAAATTCTGTGTCCTGCTCCCATAAACCCAAATGCCACTAAAACCAAAGGTCTACGGATAATGTGAATTGTCCTAGAAAACGCCCTTGACATATTCCATGCTCACCCACCCCAGCCAACAGCAAGAGAACATTTTAGCCACTCAGCAAACCGCCAGGTATTCACATTCAGGAGGCTGTACGACATCCTTTTGACCTTTGTTATTACTTAGGCCTCATGTTGTACATAAAAGGAATACAATAATGTCAAACAAATTCCAGAAGAGAAGTATTTATTGCTGAATCTAAATCAAAAAATCCATATCTGCTATAATGGCACTTCAAAAGAAGATATACTATATTTACCAGCTCAATCAATACTAAATTAGCTGGGATAAATATTTTCAACTCGACCAGTCTTCAGATGAAGGCTGTTATTTAGAACCCGTGTCTCAGGAGAGACAGGAAATTTTTGCTTATCAGACAGAAATGAGAACCAGGAAGCTTTTCACAAGCAGGTTTACCTACCCTTAGCTGCTCTCTTTCACAATTCATCTGTTGTCTCGAAACCTACAAAGGAAAGAAAATGAAGGGAAAAAGTCAGAAAAGTTCTGCATAAGAAAAAAAAATATGAAAGGAAATTGAATGTGACTTTTTAATCACTTGGCTCGAAGAAATACCAAAGATAATTAATTATGTATTTAATTTTTCTTTAGGTTTCTATAGCTCAAGATTCACTAGGAGTTTCAAGTGTCTGATTGAGAAACACAGCTAGGATGAGTTAGGGACTGGAAGGGGATGAGGACAGGAGGGGATGAGAGGGGATGGGAGGCAAAATCTGCCCAGGGTGCGAGCTCCCTCCTTGGCATGGATAGAGAAGGCTCACTAGATAGAGAAGGTTGTGATGAGGCACTGGAGTATCTTCTCCCGTGTGAAGGGCCAGTACTGTCACCTACACTATGCCTTGGCCAATGGGTTGCATTGCATGGTCCAGATCTGTTGGAATGGTGATAATTCCCCATAGGACTGTGTTGGGGGAAGATTCAGAGATCAATCCATTTATCAGAGAAATTAACCCTGATCAACATGTAATATCTGCCATAAGATCAAGTAGGAGAGATGAGCAGTGCATACAAGGTCTGACAATGAAGTTCGTGAACTCATCCTAGAAAAAGAGATATAAATCCTCATTGCTGAATATCACTACAGTCACCTTCAAAGTACTCCCCATGGCCATCTGGTAACTGTAGTGATGTTCAGCAATGAGGTACGTAGCACTTTTTCAAGGGTAAATTTTTGAACTTAATTTTCAGACATCATATGATGACAGCTCTGATGGCCATGACAGGAAAAAACTTCCAAAATTGCTTTGAAGGGTGGACTAGGTGCTGGTATCGGTGCATAGCTTCCCAAGGGGAGTGTGACCTCTAAAGTGATCAGAGTGATATTTATTTATTTATTTATTTATTTATTTATTTATTATTGCAGTTTTTGGCTGGGGCTGGGTTTGAACCCACCACCTCCGGTATATGGGGCCGGTGGCCTACTCCTTGAGCCACAGGTGCCGCCCGACCATGGTGATATTTAGCAATTAGGTATGTAGCACTTTTTCTAGGATGAGCTCTCAAACTTAATCATCTGCAATTGTATGCCATGAACTGATTATCCTTGCCCTACCAACATCCTTCTGTTAACATCTAAGGATGCTTCTTCAGAGTGACCATATAATTTATCATCCAAACAAGAAAAAATATGAGGGTTAAGGGGAATGCATGGGGTGATTTTTTGTTTGTTTTTTGAGACAGAGTCTCACTCTGTTGCCCTCAGTAGAGTGCCCTAGAGTCACAGCAACTTGAAACTCTTGGGCTAAATCAATCCTCTTGCCTTAGCCTCCCAAGTAGTTGGGACTACAGGTGCCTGCCACAACATGCGGTTGTTTTTAGAGGCAGGGTTTCTCTCTGGCTCAGGCTGGTCTTAAATTCCTGAGCTCAGGCAATCTAACCTCCTCTGCCTTCCAGAGTGCTAGGATCACAGGCTTGCGTTATTGCACCAGCTTCATGGGGTGGTATTAAGTGATTATCCCAAGGACACAGATGCAAAATGAGGCATTCAAGGCAAACTAGGATACGTGGTCACTCTACCTATGTGTAAACTGGTAGACTCTCCCCCCTAAAATGATGAGGCCAAAATAAAGTTTAGTACTGCATTCACTATTTGTATCTTTCTTGTAGTTTCTTAACCAATGAAACAACCAATGAAAGAATGCCTAATATCTGACTGTATACTTCAAGTTACTGAAATTTTACTAAGGGATAGTGAGGTTTAGGAACAAACTTTTGATGTATATTTTGTACATTTTGTATTGAAAGTTTCTTTTTACTTTTATCAAAAACAAAAACAAAAGAGTCTTTATTTAGGATACAGCAGGCCCAAATCTATAAATCATAACCGAGAAATATCACCTCTAAGAATTGCTCTTAAGAAAATTAGCGAAGATGTGCACAAACAACATTTACTTATGAAAAACAAAACTATAAACATTATAATGTATAACAATGAGGAAACTAAAATTGAGTTATAATTTACTGGTATGATGGCATAACATAACAGCATTAGAACCTTAGTTTTGAGAAAAAAAGAGATCTGGGAAATGCTAAGAAGTTGCTATTTAAAGAAAAGCTACAAAAGTCTCTAATTTTGTGTTAAAAAGTAAAATCAATCATTAAAGAAAAGCAAGAGAAATAGAACTAGCTAAAGAGAAAAGAACTGGGAATAAATATTCCAAAATATTAAAAAGAAAATGGTACAATTTTATAAATACACACACACACACAAATCTCCACATTGAATTCTATACTGGAAATAAGTGACTTTCTTTTATGTAAATTTTCTCCATAAACTAAAGAGGAAGTGGGCAATTTCCAAGAGACACAGAGAGATTAGTGGTCGGCAGTGAATTTTGGATAGAAATGGAGAGTAACAGCCTAACAGATATGGAGTTTCTATTTGGGGTGATAAAAAATATATATCTTAAACTGAATAATAATAGTGGTCTAACATTGTGAATATACTGAATACCATGCAACTGTATATTTAAAATAACGAAAATGGTATTTTGCCACAATACAATAAGTGAAGTGGGAAGTGAAGCTTTGGTTCTTGGTTAAGATGGAGAGTGAACTCACTTTGCCCTGCCTCCCCCACTGAAGAGTGCATGCAGCCGCTCTCTGAGGCATCTCAGAAGTTACTAGGAGCAGGTGGAGTGAGACAGAAGACCAGAATAAGCCGAGCACATTGGCTCACACCAGTAAACCTAACACTCTGGGAAGCCGAGGCAAGTGGATTGCTTGAACTCAGTATTTCGAGATCAGCCTGAGCAGGAGCAAGACCCTATCTCTATTAAAAATAGAAAAATCAGCTGGTGCTATGGCACATGCCTGTAGTCCTAGCTACTCAGGAGGCAGAGGCAAGAGGATCTCTTTAACCCAAGAGATTGTGGTTGCTGTGAGCTGTGATGCTACGGCACTCTATCCAAGGCAACAGGATGAGACTCAGTCTCTGACTCTGACTCTGTTGTCTCAACAAACAAACAACCAAACAAAAAAACAACAAACAAACAAACAAAAAAATAAAAACAAACTCAGAAATTAAAGCATCACCAGTATCCACTGATATGGATTCAAGGCATCCCAAAGTCCAGAACTGGACACCCCTGTACAGACAGAGAGAGACCCAGGAGCAGCCTGCTAGTTTTGTCTTGAGAAGTAGGAGTGAGGGAGGAAAATCTCTACTGTTGTTCTGCTCTTGTTCTTTCCTTTTTCTTTCTTATTTAATCTGTCTGATGGTGCAGTCTCTAGGCAATCTCAGGGTAGTGTTAGTGGCCTCAGCATCAATGCAACAGCAGAGACCACAGACACTCAAGATCTAACAGAGAGAAACCTTCCTTTACGAGCCGAGACACTGAGTTCTAAGAGGAGCAGCGAACAAACCCCCTGTTGCTTTACTTCTCTCCTCTGTTCTTGCCACCTGGCCCCAAATGTGGGCTCAGTACCAGAAGCATATTTAAAAGAAATCAGAAATTTAAAAATAAAGCGAATACAAAAAATGAAAGAACCAGCTTTCTGGGTAGAGGACACAAAAAACAGGATGGGAGAGATCTTAGGAAACCAAAATTATATTGAGGATCCCAAAGAGGAAACAATTTGGGAAAATGAACCCTTGTAGTATTTTTTTACCATCTCCTGGACTTACCTGTTGTGTACCTCTCACCCTTAGCAGATTCCATAAGCTTTGAGAACATACATGGGCCATATCCAACTATTGCTGCAAAGGCTTTCACAACAAAACTGATATTAAATAAAAAGGCCACAGAAGAAAGGTAAGAAACTTAAGCCTGACTGGTTGCTAAAACAAAAATACCAACAACTTCCATAGGATTTAAACAAGGCCCAACGTCTCATAATATAATATTCAATATACTCAGGATAAAAACCAAACTTACAAAGCATACAAAGATCCAAGAAAATCTAAACTTACATGTAAAAAAGACATTCACAGACACCAACACTGAGATGATACAGATACTGGAATTATCAAGTAAAGACTTTAAAAGCAACTATTTTAAATATGCTCCAACAAGGAAGGGAAAACACACTTAAATTAAAAAAAAAAAAAAAAAAAAAGACAGCGTTACCAAAGAAGAAGATATGAAGAACCAAATGTACATTTTAGAACTGTAAATACAATAATCTGAATTAAGGGGTGGAAACCCTTGCTGATGAGTTCAAACATGGAATAAAGATAGAGGAAAAACATGAAACTTGAGTATAAGTCAAAATAAAATATCCAATTTGAAGAGTAGAGAGAAAAACAAGTGAAAAAAAAGGAAACAGAAAAACTCAGGAGTCTACGGAACAATACCAAAAGGTATACTACTCTAGGATGGAGTTAACTGCAGAAAAATTATTGCATGAAATATCGATGAAAACTTCCCAGATTTGGCAAAAGATATAAACTCACAAGTCCAATAAGCTCCTTAAACACTAAATAGACTCAAAAATACCCAAATATATTGTGATCAAACTGCTGAAACCTAAAACAACAACTTTGAAATGATAAACAATATGATACTTGAACAATTCACATAACCACATTTTTCATTTAAAACAAAAATAAAAATAATCAAAACCACAAAAATAAAACAAACAAACAAAAAACAGAGAGGTCAAAAGGAAGTCGCATGCAATTTTTAATCACTAAAAACAGAACTGTGAACTCAAAATTTTAAATCTGATAAAAATATCCTTTAAAAAATAAAGGTGAAATGTTAAGGTTAACTAAGAAAATTCATTGTAAACAGACCTGGTCTAAAATAATAGGAACGAGAATTTTTCCAGTCAAAGGGAATATGATATCAGAAGGAAACTTGGATGAAAATAGTGAAGATATGGGTAGATAGAACACACTAGTCTACCATTCTTCAGCTCACTAAAACATGTTTAATAGATTAAAGAAAAAAGAAAAAATTATGTGATGAGCTTTTCGTTATACACATATACAGTATAAAAGATAAACACAACATAAAGAGGTCAAAGAGACTTATTGTAAAAATAAGGTTTCTTTATTCACCCCCAGCTTTACTGAGGTATAATTAACAAGTAAAAGTTGTATAGACTGAAGGTGTTTGACTTGACGTTTTGATGTAGGTATAAATCGTGAAATGATTAACACAATGAAGCTAATTTACATGGGTGATAAGGGTTCTACATTCTGATTGGAATGGTAAAATATTGACTTTATGTAGACTGAGAGACGTATACATTTTGTAATCTCTATAGGAACCACATTAAAAAAAAATACTACAAAAAGTGATATATCCCAAAACAAATAATATTGGGGTAATTGGATGTCTACACACACACACACACACACACACACAAAGTAACAAAAAACAACCTTGACCTAAATCTCATACTTTACACAAAAATAAACTCAAAATGGACCACATATCTATAATCCATGTAACACATAAAACTAAATGGCTGACACAGTTAAAGAGTGAGGGCAATGCTTTGTTCTTAATGCTTTTCTGTAGTTTTCAACTTACCCTTTATGACATGTAGAGAATTTGTAATCAGAAAATATTTTAATGTCAGTGCCTTGCAGAAAAATAGGTTTCTCCAAAATGCTATGCTAATAGTGATAGTCATTTTTGTTCATTAAATGAAATGTTGCGTCTTATAACAATATTTTTAAACAATTTTTTAACATCTGCTTCCACAAATTGCCAAGATTTGTCAGACTCACAGAAGTACAGTGGTAACATTTAAAGAAAAACTAGCCTAGTGACCTACACCATGTGAAGACACTCCATATTATAATAGTTCCTATTACGGAGAATATCAAATGCAAAACACAACACTAGCCAGGAAAATAGCTATGCTGCCCTTCGAGTGAAGTAGAATAAGGAAAATGAGATTTAGGGATAATAGGAAGGCATTTCAAGTAATCTTCACAGTGGACATGTTTGTTGTCTGTCATTTGTTTAATATTTTTTGCTGCACAGTATCCCATATTGTTTCACCCATGTTCTACTCACAATATCCTGCTCTTCCATTTGAGTCATGTTCTTGATCAATTCTATAAATTATTGTGAAGTGCAAGCACCACCTGCTGCTTACTACAGTCCAAGTCTGCCGTTACCTCTTTGGCTGGCAGTTAAGTGTTACCCACCACTTTGAGAGTTAACCCAGTGCCATCTACATCTTCTGAGTAAGCTGGTCAGTGACCTATCCTTTTTCCAAGGACAGGTCATCAGGTGAAAATATACGATGTCCTCTCATCTCCATTCGTAAAAGAGGAGAGCCAGTGTGCAAGTTGGCTGAGCTCCATCACGGGTCTGCGTTTCTGTCGCAACTGTGCTTATCAAGTAACATCCCAAACATGTTGTAATTATGCTCTGGAGTCTCATTAAGTTATTGCTGGACCTAATGAGGCTCTTAAGAATATTTCCCCATAACCATTACGTGAGAGGGTCAGAGAAAAAAAAAAAAAAAAATTAGTACCTGTTAATTCCCTATCGCCCACCATGAGGAAAGACCCTTCCTTCACACTCTTTAAAAGCCAGCCTTGAAAAATATCTTAAATGTACACTTTACTAAATGTCATTTCATTTGGAAACTAACATGTGATATTTTTTTTCTCCCATGGCAGTAATGCACAAAACCAATATATTTTATGGCCTAAATGAAAAAAGGGAGAGTGGAAGGTCGGGCACTGCTCCTTTAAGATGCTTCCAGAATCAAATACCACTCTCGATAGGGCTGCCAAGTAAGCACTTATGAAAGGTTAGAAACTGAAGCAATAAACTTCAGCATGAGGCCCTTTGCTCTCCTGGTTGAATGGGGGATGTTTAATAGCAGGGATTCATCTTCCCCATCTCCTATCTCCATCTAGCCAACAGGGCCAAAGACTCTTTTTCAGACTCAGCCCTTCGGATCCTTCTCGTGAATTTGACTTCTCTCTTATCAGTGCTTCCTGCCTTCTCCAGACCCTATTTCCAGTGGGATTTTCCCTCCTACACATCACACTGGCTCCGCAGGGATGAAAGGACTGAGTCTTATTTGGCTTTCTTTTTCCAGAGACCGGAATGATGTTTAGAATCCACTTGCTTGCCCATCCATCCATTTTTCTTGATTGATAGATGATAGATAGACAGAAAGACAGACGGTCAGACAGATCTATCTCAAGCATCTCTGGATGTCAGACACTGTTCTAGATTCTAGGAATGCAATAGCAAAGAAGACTGCTGGATATTATTGTCTAGGTGGGAGAAATAGGGAGCCCACCCAGTACGATACGGGGAGTGTTTGCCACAGGGAAAATACAACATGTGCTCGCAGCACATAGAAGGTACATCAACCTCGTCTTGGAGAGTTGGAAAAGATGTTACTATTTTCTGTTTGTTTGTCTTTGCTCTGTTTTTTAGACAACATACCTGGGGAAGAATGAAAAAGAAAACTCCTCGGAGGCAAGGGGAGAACAGGCCAGAAGCTCCGTGATAGACGTGCTGTAATTGAAGATAGCGGAAGAGTCAAGTGCAAGGGGCAATTGGGGAGCGATTAACTGGAATTGGGAAAAATAGAGGAGGCAAAAGAAATAAGAAGCTGTGCAATAAACGAATGGATAAATAGATATGCCTATTTCTGTGTTTATAACAACATAATGTTGGGAAAGGCAGTGTCCAGGACAATTCTGAATCATTCAAAAAAAAAGCACCGGGAAGTTTGGCAGTGCAGAGTTCAATACATCAAATCAATGGGGAGCTGTGCACATTTCTCAGCTCTGCTGTTTTTGTAATCATTATAAATTCTTCTGAAACAAACAACCTTCTCCTAGAAACACGTGACTCGAAGTATGCAAGGTACACCTGTCATATGTGCTCTGAATAGTTGCTGTCTACCTAGCACTGTGTCAAGGGAAGGGCGTGCACACACAAGGGACATATAGTGTATTTTCTTAGAAAAAAAAAATTGAAGAGAGGAGAAGAGAGATTTATAAAATGAAGATTATAATGCAGGGTCACAGTGTGATAGAAAAAGAAAACATAGGGTTCCTCCAAAGGGGAGGCACCAACCCAGCCTGCTGGGTGGGGTGAAGATTAGAGGGAGGCATCAGTCAGGTGTGTCGGGAGATGGGACCCTTGACGCCCTTATTGAGTAAGAGCCGGGTGGGCTGACCTGCCCACAGATCTGAGAAGAAGAGTAAAGTAGGGCAGGATTAAAAGGGAGTGGAAGCCAAGGTACCATGTTATTGCAAAGCCTTTAATGTTTTGCTCATTTTTAACTACATTGCTAGGAAAATAATTATTTTAATCATTTTTGAGTGAAAGCAATTTCATGTTAACAAGTGTTAAAATGTATCAGGTGGAAGTGCTTGCTTGATGCTCACAACTTCATGAGCAGGCATCCTTAGCTGTATTTTATGGGCGGGTGGGAATGAGACACGGGGACAGAGAGTCATAAAGACAGGGAGAGCTGGAGGGGGAATCACCCTCCAGAGGGTTCGGCTCGCGTCCCCTTCTGAATCACCGGTGTACACAGCTCCCAGGGTCAAGGAAATAAACCCAAACCACAGACACCTACATTGTGAAACCCCCTCCCCTGAGTTGCACCTCACTTGTCCTTCGTAGGTGCTTTTTCAGGTATTCTGCCCTGATATGATACTTGCTTGCTTCTGGACAAGAAAACTTGCATTGACTGTGCTCTCTGGCTCCATAAATCATAGATTTTCACAATTTGGCTTCTTGAAGCATGAACAAGGATAATTTCCACCAAGTTAGATTGCTTGAATTATTGACCCCCTGGGCCCTTGTTTCCCCAGTGGAGTCTGCAGGCTCAGAAATCAGACTACCCGAGTCCAGTCCTCACATGCCATGTATAGAACAGGAGCCATATTATATAATGTCTGTGGTCTCCATTTCTCCATCTGTACAATGGAGATAATACTGTTCCTAAATAATGTCTAATTTTGTTGCTAGTACAATGGATTTTAATGTACAAAGAACTTAGCGCATTAAAAAACTGAACTAATACTAGCATAATGGCAAGTATTAAAATTAATATACATTAATATAAAATTAATATTAAAATAAATGTGAGAGGGGAGGTTTAAATAAGCAGCACTGGGTCAAATGACTTAGATTAAAATTTGGGGGTTTCCCCGCAGGAAGTCTTGTGAATTTGGCATAATTAATGACACTTTTAAAGCCTCGGATTCCTTTTATTTTTTTGAGACAAGAGTCTTGCTTTATCACCATGGCTATAATGCAGTAGTATCATCCGAGCTCACTGCCAGCTCCTGGGCTCAAACCATCCTCCTGCCTCAGCCTCCCGAGGAGCTGAGACTGCAGGTGCCCACCACCACGCCTTTTTAGCAGAGTTGGGGTCTCGCTCTTGCTCAGGCTGGTCTCCAACACCAAATCTCCAGTGATCCTCCTGCCTCGACCTCCCAGAGTACTAGGATTACAGTGTTGAGCCACCATGCCCAGCCCAGGTTCCTTTTCTTTAAAAAAAAAAGTTGAGGGCAATAGCTTTCCTAGAATTTTGAAAGGTTTGCTATCCTTTGTTGAAGGATGGACAAACTGGTGCCACATATTGGGTTGCAGTTAGTTGGGAGCTACCACAATGCACAATGTTCATTTCCTTTAATTCACTCGTTCCTCCTCTAAGAATCTATTTCACAGAGTACAGGGGTGAATGTGGAAATAAGGGTCGTGCCTGTGATGGAACAGAGTGACCCTGAGAAGACTCTCAGCATCTGTCAGTTAAAGTAACTGTGGTTCATTCATAACAGAGGCTGGAAAACTTTTTCTTTTTCTCTGAACAGACAAATGGTAAATAGCATCGGCTTCAAGATTCCCAGGGTCTGTGTCCCCGCTGCTCTACCTCAGCCCTACCATCGCGGTACGAACGCAGCCGCGGACTATGTGTAAACACGTGGGTGCTGCTGTGTCCCAAAAAATCTACTGAAGACAGGATGTGGGCCAGGTGTGGCCCATGGCTATAATTTGCCAAACTTTGATCTATGCTATGGAATGCTATGAATTTATTAGAAATGGACTGATTTGGGGAAAGATATTTATGATAGAATAAAACAGAAGCAAGTTAAACCAATTTTTAAAATCCAATTCAATTTCTGTTTAAAAAGATAAAGCTACACACACACATTCTGTACACAGAGAAATATCCATTTATACATGGAAAAGGTCTGGAATGGTAAACACCGATCTGGAAACAAAAGCCCCCAAATTATGTCCTGGGAATGAGAACAGTAATGGAGAGGAAGGGGCAATACAACTTTTTTTTTTCATTTCTAATCTTTGGTTCAGTTTCCTTATTGCCACATATTGCAATTGAGTATGTACTGCTTTTATAAAAGCACCCAGATAACATAATTTAAATGGCTGCGTTATAGGGGTGTTGCAATGGTTAAATGAGATGTTATATGAAAAGCATCCAAACTAGAGCTGCCCTGGCACCTGGTAAGTGTTTGATACTGATAGCTGTCCGCCACCAGAAGATAACCCAGGGTGGCTACGTTGAAAACAGACCAACTCCAATTTTGCAGAATTATTATGTAAGTTTCTGTGGATGCTCTTAAATAAAACAGAGAGGTTGATATGCCAAGTTCACTTCTGGGGTTTTATGTTTATTAGATAACCTGAATTTATAAAGATGTGGAGTCCTAAAATGTGATACAATCCTAAAATCATCGGATGTTTTTAATCACCTCCGTTGCTTTTTGCAAATGCATCTTACAAAAGTATGTCCTCTGATAAGATCGTTTATGATAGTCAACCACAGACCCCATCACCTGTGCCAGTGGTCACATTTTGTTTTTTTACACATAAGAAAGAAAAGTGTGTTGTAGTAGTAAGTGCTTAGGATTTGTGAAAGGCAGTGAGAAATAACCAATTAAAGAAATAAAACCCCCAAAGTCACAAAAATGAGTCAAGTTAGCCATGATTAATTAATGGAGTCTGTTGTAAAATGATGAAAATGCACTGGAGAGAGCAACTTGGGGAATCCACCCAGAGTGACATTTTCATTTTAACCTTAGGAGGAGAACCATTATCTGCTCTTAAAATCTTGTCTGGTTGGTAAAGGCTGCCAGCTTTTTTTTTTGGAGGGGGCCGTGAGGGGAGAAGCAGGAAAGAGGCTTTTAAGATGGCCAACTAAATAGGAAAAAAATACCAGAGTTGTTACAGCTACACTTCCCCAGGCAAACCCAAATGGTGAAAGCTCTACCATATTTAATATATGGCTAACAGACCTTGGGCATACTCTACTGAGTGCACCCTAAAATATCCAGACACTTAGTGTTTTCAGGGCTCCAGTATCCAATGGTGTGGTATCTTCCAAGAAGTACAAGACAATTTAGTGAGCACTTTTTGCTGCTGTTACTTTAAAAACAATATCATTTGGGGATACTTTTATCAAGAGAGTCACTGTTGTGCATGTAAATCGCTGGGGAGATTCAAATGTTGGCTGTTTGATCAAAGGGATGTCAGAGGTCGGGATGCCTGCAGAACTCTGATGAGCCTGAAATTACAGGTTTAAAAGAGCTGTTTTCTTCGGAGGAAATGTTTTTTACACTTGTCCTGCCAAGAACCCACTTGTTAAACATTCCATTAGCAACAGAAGAAGTCCCCCAGGTCGGAGAGGAGGCTGTGCAGGCAGATGGGTCCTATAGACAAACGTTGAGTACGAGGTGGTGGCAGCCACACATAGCGCATGGCCAGGGCTCTTCTTCCTCCAGCATCCATCTGCTTCCTACGAGGATGCAGGCTGGTGGTGATGTTCATTTCAGGCTTGATGCTGGTGCTGGAATGAACGGGTAGCCCCTGGCCATGGAGAGCCTGGCTGGTCTGACACGTGGAAGCACCTTTACAAGCGAAACCACAGAATGTCTTTGTATCTCATAACTTGCAAGGTGGGAGAAACATATTGTCTATTATTTATTCTAATAATAAACCATTACCCCAGGCACATTTTTATTCTCCAGATTTAATAAGGTATTTTGTGAACCGAGGCAGAAGAGGGTTGGAGAAAACAATTGCAATTATTACAAAGATGATTTCTATTTGTTTCAGTGGCAGGAGTAATCACCATTCCTTTCCTTCATAATCAAGGGTTATAATTGTCCTCCCTCAACCCCACACCAACTCTTTGCTCAGTCCAAGAAAATTTGAACCATCTTCCCCAAACTGTCCTGGGGAACGAGAAGGGCTTGGCATACTTCCCTGAACAAATCTCCTGGGACCATCATTACCCTATAGCCCGAGAAATCTGATTATGAAGCTTGGGCATGTCAACTCGGATTTTCCCATCATTCCCCTCTCCACATCAGGAGGTGGGAACAGGAGAGGAGGGTGATTTACATACTATTTGCATATGTCTACGTAGACAGAATGTGTGTCCTCAAGACAGTTTCCAAGTTGAGATATTTTAACTTGACTTCTTTTTTTTTTTTCTTTCCTCATTGGATGTTACAGAATTCTAATAATTTTATCAGAAGTTGATAATTTTATAATCTGTATCCCAATTAAATAGATTCAGCAGAGACACAGAGGCCATGGCCTTATCTGGGCAGTCATCTTGATCATATTAATTGAGAGGCATTTGAGAGGCGTCTAAAATGCAGCAGTTAAGCCAGACTTCTAAGTTCAAGGCTCAACTCTACTCCTTATTAACTTAGGGACCTTGAACAAATTCCTTAACCAGGCCTGCCCACCTGCCCCGCAGGGTCACTGAAGGTTTAAATGAGTTAATATTCACAAAGCAATTAGAAGAGAGTGCCTGGAACACAGGAAGCACTGTGTATAGGCTTCATCACTGCAAGAAGGAAAACCTAATTCAACAGTTCATTTCTTGCTGTTATGATTTGTTCTTTTTTAAAAGTTGGCAATGGCAGCTGGGCGTGGTGGCTCATGCCTATATTCCTAGAGGCTGAGAAGGGTGGATTGTTTGAGGTCAGGAGTTTGAGACCAGTCTGAGCGAAAATACAAGACCCCAACTGTAAAACTAGCCTGTAGTTTTAGAGATGTGGCAGGCTCTGTAGTCCTAGCTTCTCTGGAGGCTGAGGCAAGACAATCACTTGAACCCAAAAGTTTGAGATTGTTGTGAGCTATGGTGATGCCACGGCACTCTACCCAGAGTGACAAAGTGAGACTGTGCCTCTTAAAAAAAAAAAAAAAAATTGACAAGGGGCTGGACTTGCCTCACTGCATGCTTAGATGTTGGGTAGAAAAAAAAGAATCACCACAGGGGTAGAAAATCAAAGCTTGGGAAAGTGGGTAATGCATCTGGAAGTTTTGTGCTGGGATATTAGACATCCTAGGATGTCTACAGATAATAGACAATGTCAGCAGAAATAAATCACATAACAATGACTATGCTACGACGGAAAAAAGAGAAATCAAGGAGAACGGAGTCCCAACGGACCAATTTTCCAGACAAGGTGGCGGAGATGTGAACCCCCCCAGGCCGGCTGCCTACGCTGGGCTGCCTCCTGCAGCAGAGGAAATCTTTACCTAGCTGTGAGAGGTCTTTTCCATTGCTGATTTCTATGACTTTACAGAATGTAATTATTTAAGAAATGGGAACAAATCTGCAGCTTGAGAAGCTTGAGGAGTATTCATTTTCTAATTTTCCAGTTCAGTTGTCTGAAAGGGTCGGCCTGTAGCTGTCACTGCTGTTGTGTGTGTCTGTACAAGCCCGCGTGTGCTGACACTGGAAAGCTTAACGGAAGGCGCTCTGGATGACACGTGCTTCACACACACACACACACACACAAAAATGAGTTCTTAAAACCCCAAACTTAAAGAATCTTACCGCAAGAACTAGTGCTTGGAACTTCTGAAACTGCACCAGGCCTTGGTATAAATGGCAGGCGATTTAAAAGGAAAATCTAGGTCATCGGGCTGTTTGCTTTGTCATCATCGGTATTAATTAGACCACTGGAAGTAATGACTGAGCTCAGAGAGCACTTCAGACGTATAATAATAATAATAATAATAACAATAACAACAATAAACCAACAGAGCTTTACCTTCGGAAAGAAAATATTTTCACCAGTGGCAGAAACCGATAGGAACTGAGTGGGCAGACCTGGCAATTAAATTCTGCAAATGTGCTCTGAACTAACCCCAGGGGATGTCTTATCTGTACTTAATATTCAAATAAATATTCTTTTTGTGTGCCGTGCATTGGATGGGGTGCACTTTATTGAATTTAAGTGTACAACATGATTGCTATCACGAAAAATAATCACCAGGAGTGCTAGGGTCCTTTAACCAAGATAAATACGCCTGCTCCATAGTCAAATGGGCACTTGTGGGGGAAGGGAACAGAAGGTCCTGGAGGATGCTTTCCCCCACTAGAGTCTGTGATACTCAAAGCGAAGCCAGGGCTGGCAGTGTTGGCATCACCCAGAAGCTCATTAGAATAGTGCAGCTCAGGCCTCTGCCCAGACCCACAGAGTTGGGGTTGTTCTAGACCCTGCCAGGAGGAATTAGCTGCCCTCACTGAGAACTAGGGGGGTCTCTGCTCATCTGTCCCCCAATACGGAGATCCCTGTGATAGCCCCACTCCTGCATCTTCAATCCAGAGGGTACCTTGCTGGGAACTTCTCTGGATGTTTCATGGAAGTGAGAACCTCGGGGCCATCCAGGTAAGCTCACTGATTCCTCCTCCTTTCCATCCATCTTTGTGAAGTGCCCTAGACAGGCCTCACAGCCTTAAGGAACCTGTGGGGCACACTGGTGGTCGGCATCTCCCTTGGACACCTCCATGCTCCTAATAGGTTATTTCTAACCACATACCTCCCACCCCCAGTCCAGCACCAACGAGGTCACTCCCAGGCACTAACTAGCTTCCTGCCTTCTTCATCCTCTGTCTACTCCCTACAGTGGCCTGTGCAGGAGGGATCAGCATCCTCATTCTCCCCACCGAGCAGATGAGACCAGTGAGGTTCCAAGCAGCTCAGCTAGATGCCCAGGTTAGGAAGAAGCTGAGCTAGGCATCAACAAGCCTCAGTCCTGAACCTGTGGTGAAAATCGCTGGGATGGGGTGGGGTGGGGACTGATCCAGGGACCACACTGTGTCACCACTGTAGGGATGTGTCCTCACCCATGTGGCATCCCCACCCCCATTGGCCCCTCCTTGTCTGTCCAATGGGGGGAGACCTGAGCACTCACCAAGGGTCCAACGTGATACCTTTGTCCTGGTCAGCTCTATACCCACACCCAGCACCTTTGCCTCCTCCTCAGGCCCAGTCACTGCCCTTCCCGTCCCCTCCCATATCCTTCTCCCTCTCACACCAACCCAAACACAGGAGGACAGGGCTGACGTCCTTTCCTTAACTCCTGAAAACAGGGACAAGGAATAATCTGTACACAGTAGGGGCATCATGCTATTTTTGGTGAACTAAATTCCAGACATACATATAGCATGAATCCTGCTGACCCACATTGTCTCCCAAATAGTGGCAGTTTTCCCACCAACCCGGAAGGGCCTTCTTCCTGAAAGGTAGAAAGGCAAGTTCACAGCCACAGTCATTTGAGCCTTTGGAAGTTAGACAAGTTGACTGCAAGGGGCTGTGCCTGCTGGGAGCCTGGAGACACTGAAAACATTGTGGGGTCTCTCACAAAGGGGGAAAGGAAAATTTGCCACCATCAACAAAATCACAGGTGAAATTCAAGGACAGAGCTACTGGGCAGTGTACAATTTGTTCATTGACATTATTAGAGATTGTCCTCTCTAGTTCCATCAAGGAATTACCAGAGAGCTTGGTCAGGGGATGAAAAATGTTCCTCTAGCAGATCTTAAAAAATAAAATAAACGACAGGTATGGTGGTTCATACCTGTAATCCTAGAAGTCTGGGAGGCCAAGGTGGGAGGATTGCTTGAGCTCAGGAGGTCAAGATCAGCTTGAGCAAGAGCGAGACCCCATCTCTACTAAAAATAGAAAAACTAGCTGGGCATTGTGGTGAGTGTGACAGTCCTGGCTACTCAGGAGGCTGAGGCAAGAGGATCAATTGAGCCAGGATTTTGAAGTTGCTGTGAGCTATGATGTTATAGCACTCTAGCCCAAGGCAACAGAATGAGACTCTGTCTCAAAAAATAAGATAAGATAAATAAAATGAAGCTCTGGATATGTAGATGTTCTCACATAAGTGTTGGCCAGTCTGTAATTTGCTCAGGGCCATGGATTTTAATCTTTTCTTTTAAAAATAAGTAGGACTGAATTTTAAGAAAAATAATAATTATAAAATAACAGCGTACTAAAATGAATGCTCCTCGAGTTAGCTAGTGAGCCATACTAACTTCAGTAACAAAATGTCTTAAATAATAAAGAAGTCTTGCCTGGTCCACTTGGCTGAAACATTCTTTAGCAGCTACTCCTAGCAGGGCTGCTGAAAAGGGCTGAGCCTCTATAATCCCAGGAAGGAGAAAGGAGTTACCAGTCTCCGTGGGTGGGTGAGAGG
Source organism: Loris lydekkerianus (assembly GCA_963574355.1). NCBI lineage: Eukaryota > Metazoa > Chordata > Mammalia > Primates > Lorisidae > Loris > Loris lydekkerianus. Next base: position 136,467 of record CAUYPK010129462.1, on the reverse strand, counting down.
GCTCCCTGGGTGTCAGTCAGGCAAGGAAGGACCACCTGGGCAACGTGAGAGTCAGGCCCCGACGTGGCTCAAACCATCTGCATCCTCTGGGCAGTGGGCCAAATAAGGGATGTTGTTTTGGGAGTGCCGAAGGGGACAGCATATAAGAAATCCTAGGAGCTAGCATTTATCAAGTGCCGCCTTTGTGAGATGTACTGAACTAAGGTCTTCATTTGCCTTCTCTCATCAAGGTCAGCACAGGTATTCATCACCCGAGCCTGAGGAGGCTGACCTTGTTTTTATCCATACCATGGGGTTCAGAAAGTTTAAGCAACCTGTTCAAACCGGCCAGGGTTTAAGGCCAGGCAGGGAAGCTTGGGGTCCACCCAGTCGCTGGGCCTTCCTGCCTCTCTGTACCCAGACTTGCCGCCACAATCCTGCAGCATGTCTGCACTGGCTGCCTCTCCATCCAGCGTGCCGTCCTAGGTCACCAGCCTGGAAGAGGCAGCATCCTCGCAGACCACGTAACCTTCCATCTCCCATCCCAAACGAGTGCGATCATAAGAAAGACTCTCTTCCTGAGGGGTGGATTAGCCTTACACCTCCCCATCCCTGTTCTTGCACATTTTCTTTTCCAACATAAATACCCACATTTTCTGCAACGCTTCCTCAAATGAAAAGAGTTGCATTTCCTCTCCCATCCTCCTCCTTTCCTCCAGGACACAGGGGACACGTGCTGTTTAGAGTCAGATAGTAAGGAAGCCAGGGTCTGGATCCACAGCTTATTTGCTGGACCTTTCTAATATACCCCACAACTTCCTGTGCTGGGTGTAATAGTGTTTCCCCTGAGTTCAGGTCCACCCAGAATCCCAAAAGGTAACCTCGTAGTATTCAGAAATAGGGTGTTTGCAGTTTGGGAGGAGCTCTGGATCCAAAGAGAGTTTCCATATACGGAACAGAGAAGAACGTACAGAGACACGGAGGAGCAGGCCATGGAGTAAAGCTGGTGGAGAGCGACAGATGGCCTGCAGGCCGAGGAACTCCAGAACCACCATTAGTTGGAAGGAGGAAGGAAGTTGATTATCTTCTACAGCCTTTGGAGGAAACATGGCCCTCTGCACATCTTTAATTCAGATTTCTACCCTCTAAACCAGACAGAAAAAACATCTACTGTTTGTAAGCCACCTAATTTGTGATCATGAGTTACGTCAGCCCCTTGAACACTCTGCCGATGCCTCATTTCCTCATCTGCAAAATGGGTATGAAAGTCCCTTCCCCACTGGACAGAGGGATTCCAGGTCATACCATCCCTGTCACTGAAGAGCAGCCTTCTCTATCATTATCCATTTGGGAAAATGCCATCAAGACAGATCAAAGAACAGAGCTCGCCAGGGTCACTTGCATCCAAACCAGAGGCTGTGGACCAACCTACTCACTAGGGTTTCTTGTCACCAATGTCCAATAATGCATTACTTCCCCACTTGCTCTTCTGAGTACCTATCCTATCATCCTCCACTTTGCCCCAAAGGGATCACATGTGTGTCCAACAAGGGTGTCCTTTTCAACTGTCTGGTTGGAATTCATACATCCTGTATCTGCCACAGTTTCTAAATCTCCCTTTCTGGTGAGAAGAAATAACATTTACGAGGTCTGGGCTATTCTCCATGAAGGAATACATGGATCAAGTCACTATTTTTTCCTACTCCAGAAATTCACAAACCATACTTTTCACAAACTCGCCCAGACCCACATGCAGGACTCGTGAGATGACTCCAGCCTGCAGAGTGTACAGGGCCTGCCAGCTTCTTCCATCTGGAAATCAGAATAATAGCTGATATTTTCCTTTTTCACGTCTCATAGCCTTCTACTTTTTTTGGCACAAATTCTCAATGATATTTAGTGACCTCATGTTCAAGTCACTCTACTGTTGTGGGTAGAATATATCTACACTAATTTACCACTAACACTCTCTTTAATGTAATTCTCCAGCACAGACTCCATATCCCATATTAAAGCCTATTCCATCCTGATTGAAGATAATTTTTCTTAATAAAGAAGACTGAAAAAACTTAAGTTTCATTGGATATATGATATATGTATATCAGCTTTCTCCTACTAGCCCCAAACTACCTGTCAATTCCTTCTAGCTCTATCTTGAACAGATTTTTTTTTGTTTGTTTTTTTGGGTTTTTTTTTTTTTCAGCATAACATAATGATTTTTTTTGCCTTTTTTAATTACATCATAACTGTGTACATTAATGCATTTATGGGCTACAATGTGCTGATTTGATATATAATTTGGAAAGCTTACATTAACTGGTTAACATAGACTTCACCTCACTTTTTGAATTGTTGTGTTAAGACATTTCTAGAAAACTAAAAGTAAACCTGCTGTTTGATCCTGTAATTAATTCCTCTACTTGGTGGGACCTCACATGTTGTTGTTTTTCTGTTTTACACATACCTAGCATTAGCACAAACTCTTAAGTAAGTACATTTGGAGACTGGGGTCCAAACAGTGTATTTGCTGATGTGCTCACTTAAACTATTTTGTAGATAGGGGAGCTAATGCTTAGATTGCAAACTTTCCCACAAACACATGGCAGAGTGGCGGAGCTGGGATCCACACTCAGGTCTGAGGAACGTTGGCAGATGCCGGCAGCTTCTCTCGTAAGCCCTCTGCGTGTCACTTGCTTTGTTAATCACAAACTTTTGGAGGACCCAAGTTTTCCATATTCACCAGGCTCCCCACTCATAGGAGACTCTTCAAGCTATATCAAGTCCCATTCACAGTTGGTTCATATCATCAAATATCCTTTGGGAGTATGTCACAAATGGAAATCACAAGGACTCTTGGGTTGATTTTTTTAAAGCGGGGAGGGGGGCTCTTTATTGTGATTGAATGAACAGCCCATGATGATCAAGCATCAGTGAGAAAAAATTCATCCTGTCTAACTCCAGCCCTATGCTGGGACAGAGGAATTCACAGCAGCCCATTTATACTGAGTCAGAGCATGAACCGTGCGCCAATTTGATTAGAAAATGGCTTACACATAGAGCAAGCCCTGTCTATTATGGGGAGAGCTGGACTAATGAATCTTGGAAACGGAAGAGTCTATCTATCCTTCTTCAAATCTGTAAGCCAATTATTATATTGGATCTTGACTTCCAATATTTCTGCAGGCTTCTAGGCAGTGAGACTGCCAGACAACAAGCAAATAAGAAACTGCTTCTGGGGGACCAAGAACACTTTCTGTGCTAGAAATTAAATAAAGCTTCCTTCTTTCTTTCCTCCCTCCCTTCTGGCTTCCCTCCTTCCTTCTTTCTCTTCTCTTTTTCCTTTTTTGTTTCTTTAATAGAAAAAGAAAATTCAAACTTTATGTTGCAGATAGGAAAGGAAAGAAATCGTTTGTCCTCAGTACAATCAAAGGGTTTGACTGGAAACCTTTCTTGCCATGTCTTTTAAAGGCTGAATGCTGAAAGGCGGGCTTTGGGGATTAAAGTCTATGCACGCTGCTGACTCCCTGGTTGGGTATTTCTAAGTATGTTAGTCTTGGTTAGAGGAGAATAAGACTGAGGCTCAGAGACACCACAGAGAGTGATTTAGAGCAGTAGCCCTGGCGCCAGACTACTTGGGTTTGAATCCTATGTCTGCCTCACACTGAGCGAGCTACCTGATCAACCTGCACCCCTACTACCCCATTAGAAAAAAGGGGTGGTAATGGCAGCTAACTTACAGGGTTTTTTTATTAGGCATATATGAGTTTATATCTAAAAGGCACTTAAAGCAATTCCTGGCAGAGAGACAGAATTCTATAATGCTTGTTAAATAAAATGGAGGCAATTAACTTATCCAAATGGATGATTCATCTTTTCTATTCATTTTCTTGTTTATTAATTAAACAAATACTTACGAATGTCTGCTGTGTGCCAGAGAGTTAAATAAGAGGCAGCTCCTGCCTTCAGGAAACACTCAGTCTTGTAAGGCAGGCAGATTGTTTTCAGGGCTTCTAAAGGCTTTACACGCTTCAGTAGACAGGCATTCAGAGAGGAATGTCCCCTCTGCCACCAGACATTCTTGGCAAGTGCCCTGCTTTTCAGAGAGAATGGCGGAGTGTGTGGGCTGTGGCTGCAGGTCAGCTAGACCTCCAGGGGTGCTAACACCTGCTTCAGAGAAAGCGCAGCAGCTGGGCTGGGTGCAGCCATCCTGGGAGAGTGCCCCTGCATTACCAGGAGCGCGTGTGCAGGGACACACACACACACACACTGCGCTGTGCAAATCCTTCCCTTACGGAGGAAGTAGATATAGTAAACAGATTTTAATGCTTAAATCTGCAGGTGTCGCATGTAAACTTTCTCTAAATTTGATTTAAAGGTGGCACAGTGCCCTCTGGCAGCCAAAAGGTAAGGCCTGGGAGTGGGGGAAGGGGGAGGCTGAGTAGGCCATGCTCCTTGAGGGGTGACAGGTGCAGAGGGAGTGTTCCCCCCCCCCCCAGGTACCAGCCAGCTCTGGGGGATCCAGGCCCCTCTTCCCTCCCTGCACCTCTGTGCAGAAATGGCACAGCTGCCAGGAAAGGTGGGGAGGAGGAGGCAGATGAGGCTACCGCAGAATGTGTGAGAGAGACAGAGAGAAATAAAGCAAAAAAGAGGCAGATGGGAGAGGCACAGGAAGGTGAAAAACAGGAAGAGAGCCTCAGGCTGAACATGGCCTGGCAGCAAGTAGCAGACATCAGTTTTGAAGGGGAAAAAGAAACATCAGCCTCTTAAGCGCTGGACTTCTGCCTCAGAAGGGATAGTTGTGATTTCCTTACGGTGATCCCCAGAAGCTGGGTTTAAGGCAGACCCAACCCAGGAAAGGGGTTTCTTGCTGACACTTGCACCTTGCACTCTGGCCCAGGTCCCGCCAAAATGCAAATCCCCCCCTCTGTGCACCTCAACTGGGGTGGGTCCTTCTTTTGTCCCCGCTTTGTTCACAGCTTGGTCTAGGTGGATCTCATCCAAACCCACAAGGGTCCAGGAATTCCTGAAGAAGGGGCAGGTCTCTCTGCAAGGAGCATGTCTCTGCTGCGGTTTGTCTCTGTATGTGCTGCTCCAGTTTGAATCCCTGCAGCGCCATCTGCTGGCCAAATCCTCTTAGTTTGGCACATCCCCGGACGCCTGACGCTGCGGCAGGGCTGGAATCCCAGAAGGGAACGTTTCCCAGCACCCTTGATTAGGTGGTGCCACTATCTGTCCAAAATATCCCCAGGGAATGCCCACATCTCCTCAGTTGTAAGGCTTGAAAGCATGCACCTGCAAATGCTAAGCCGTAGGACTTGGTTTCATCTCTCCTTTCTGTTCACTTTGGGGCCTCAAATGTCCAGACCCCAGTGGGCCTGTTTCCTCATCTCTGAACTGAAGAGTTGAGCACGTGACTTCTGAGGCCCCTTTCAGCTTTAGGTTTGTGTGAGGCACAGGACTCCCATCCAGATACAGGAGATGGCTCCGAACTCAACCTTGAATCCACTGCCTGCAAAGCTTAATGACAAGGGCAAGATAAAGTGTTTGGGAATTTGTGCCCGAGGCTCCTTCACTCATATCTAACTGCTGAGGAGGAGCAGGAGGCCTCCATGAACATTAAGCAATGACGGTGGCAGTTGAGGGGCCACCCCACTATTACCCTTTGCAATCAATCAATCCCCACCTTGCCCCGGTGTCTGTGAAATAAAGAAGCATTATCCCATCAGCTACAGAATTTTTTGTATGAGGGCCTCTAATTGTTGCCTATTATTAAAAAGTGCATGAGAGAGAAGCTATAGATTATAAATTCATGGTAGATTATGTTTTAATGTTCCCCAAACAGAATAATAATTGCTAAAACTGCTTTGGGTATCAAGCTTCATTGCACTGAACTGCACTCCACGAATTATTATTTTTAAAAAATCACTTATGGTACCAGGATGGCACAGTGTCACTGAACTGGGCTGTCCCTGGCAATCTCCATCGAAGCCACTATCCCACCCTACACTAATGTGCAGGGCAGGAGCTGTGTGCCAATGCTGTAAATTAAGGTGCGATTTGTGAATGCTTCATTAATATTTATTAAATGATTATTAGATGCTCTTACAATCTTTAATAAGATAGTATAAAGCATATCATTAAAATGCATTAAAAGCATATTCTTAGTAAGCCACGCCATAGCCTGCTGTTAGGAAATCTATGGTTTTATGATCCTCTTCCTAAAGGCTTTTCCAAGATATGATTATGATGAGGCTATAGGGACGTAAGTGGCTGTCTGATCAAAACATCCCCCAGGAGGCTGGTCGATAGGGACCCCCATGGGAATCAGAAGCAGTAAGCCTTCCCTGTTGTCAGCTCTCTTTCAAAGTCTGTCTTTGATCCTGGGGGAAACTCTTCACCAATTACAAATAAATTTCAACTTCTGGTTGATTAAAAATGGCAACCTACTACACTGAGTTGAGAAGGATTCTGAGGCTCTATTTGAACTAAGTGGAAACTAACATAGTGATTGAAAAGTGATGTCTTTTGTGTGTACTGTATATGCAAGTTCATGTACCAAGAGCAGGTAACACCCATCTCTGATTTAGGACAAGGATACATAGACAGAGGAGTTGTGCTGGGGATATAACTCTTTTCCCCTCCCCCCCCCCTTTAACACAAGAATCTCACTCTGTCCCTCTGAGTAGAGTGCAACCTCAAACTCTAAAGTGATCCTCTTGCCTAAGCCTCCTAAATAGCTGAGAACTACAGGAGACAGGCACCTGTTTCTCCACCCTGTTAGATTTTCTATTTTTGGAGACAGAGTCTCATTCTGTCGCCCTGGGTAGAGTGCCAGGGCATGATCATAGCTCACAGCAACCTCAAACTCTGAGGCTCAACAAAGCCTCCTGCCTTATCCTCCCAGGAAGCTGGGACTACAGGGACCCACTGTGATGCCCTGCTGGTTTTTCTATTTTTAGTAGAGACAGTGTCTCCCTCCTGTTCAGGCTTGTCTCAAACTCTCGAGCTCAGGCAATCTCTCCTCCTCCCAGAGTCCTAGGATTATAGGCATGAGCCACCACGCCTGACCTTTTGGAAACAACTTTTATAAATCCCATTATTTGGTTTCTATTTTGGTTGCCTTATAGCCACACATATATGAAAGAATGCATACAAGAGGAATGTGTCTTCAAAGGCAGCATCCTCCGACCTTTCTGGCACCAGTGATTAGTTTCACGAAAGATAATTTTTCCATGGATCAGTTTCATGAAAGACAATTTTTCCATGGACTAGTGTTGGGGTGGGAGAATGGTCTGGGGATGATTCAAAGACATTACATTTATTGTGCACTTTATTTCTATTATTCCTGTAATATAAAATAATTGCACAGCTCACCATGATGCAAAATCAATGGGAGCCCTGAGCTGCTTTCCCTGGAACTTGATGGTGCCATTTGGGGCTGATGGGAGACAGTGACACCCAAAGTATGTTGTGTGTGTCCTCAGCTCCACCCCAGACCATCAGGCCTTAGATTCTCATAAGCAGCACGTAACCTAGATCCCCAGCATGTGCAGTTTACAGTGGGGCTCTGGCTCCTATGAGAATCTCATGCCGCCACTGATGTGATAGGAGGCAGAGCTCAGGTGGTGATGCAGAGCCGCTGAAAACACAGAAGCAGCTTTGCTTGCTCCTGCACTGCTCATCTGCAGCTGTGCAGCCTGGTTTCCCACAGACCATGCCCCAGTACTGGTCCATGGCTCAGGGGTGGGGGACCACAGTTCTAAAGGGTATTCATGGGAAGATGGATTGAATACAGTTGTTAATTCTCTGAGCATCCAGAGATGTTCCTTCTGGGGACTGAAAATCTCTCCCTCATTTCTTGAAGGTTGCTGGCTCCTTCCTTCCATGACCTTTCATTGTCCATCTTATGTTCTTTGAATTTACCAAGATCTTGTCTGCCTCAGTGCCTTTGCACAGGCTGGACTCTTTGCTTAGGATTCTCTTACTGCTACTGTTTAGCTGTTCATTCCTCTCTTTTTTCCAATTAAATATAGCCTCCTCCTGCATGTCCATGTCACTACCCACTCTGCCTCTATCCTGGCTGTACAGAGAACGAAGTCTTGGAAATGAGACAGTGGCCGTCAAGCCCTACATGGGCAACTTCCTAGCTGTGTAAACTTTGGAGCCAGTTACTCAAATCCTCAATGCCTTTGAGCTTCCTAGATAGGGTTGATGAGAACAGTACTCTTGAACGGAGTGAGCTAACATACAAAGAACATTAAGGAAGTGTTTGGAACATACCAAGTACTTGGTAAATATCCATTGTTCCCGTTTTCCCTACATACCTATTATTTTTTGGCTTTCATCATCTGCCAGATGTCAGCTCTCTGGGGCCTATATATCTAGCACCTACTATAATACCTGGCTACTAACAGCTGCCTAAGATATATCAGCCCATTATTATTATTATTATTATTATCTTTAACCAGGGGCTTCACTGGGGTTAAAATAAATAAAACCTAGTTTATGTTCTCATAGCACAAGAAAGTACATCAGATAAAGAAAGAAAAGGAAATGTAACATTTTAATTCAACCTTAGGAACTCAAGACAGAGTTGACATGAAGGCTCAAGACATGTTCTAGAGTCGGCCACACCTGAATATAAATCCCATCTCGACCATCTCTCTAAGAATCTGGGCTTGGACAACTTATCCCATTTCCCTGGTTTCTGCTTGTCTTTAAAATGAGGATAAAATTCTCTACTTTCAAAAATTAGAAACAATTTATCTAAATGTTCCTTGTGCACATCTGGTATATAGTAAGTGCTCAATAAATCAAAGCTGTTACTATTATTTTATTTTAGCATCATCTTTATTATGTCCAAATGCTATGGTGGACTCTGAATCCAGTTTGGGCAAATAAACTGAAAACAACAGGCTCTGAATTAAAAGAATCAGACTCAGAGGTGGCCAGGGATCCCGCAAGGTCTCTAGAACCTTCAGAAAGCATTTTTGGTTTTCTTTGTTTTTTTTTTTTTTTTTTCCTTTGTTTTCTTACCTTTTTTTTTAGAGACAGAGTCTCACTTTGTCGCCCTCGGTGGAGTTCTGTAGTGTCACAGCTCACAGCAACCTCCAGCTCCTGGGCTTAGACGATTCTCTTGCCTCAGCCTCCTGAGTAGCTGGGACTACAGGTGCCTGCCACAACACCCGGCTATTTTTTGTTGCAGTTTGGCAGGGGCCAGGTTCAAACCCTCCACCCTGGGTCTATGAGGCTGGTGCCCTACCCACTGAGCCACAGGCACCACCCAGCATTTTTGGTTTTCTAAGAACACTTTGCACCTCTGACAGCTCATTGAAGTCTTCAGGGAGGGTTCCCACTGGTGTCCCAGGGACCCTGCCAGCCTGAAGCTGGGATTCAGTCACCTCCTGCTGTTTTCCCTTCAGCTGGGGAGCAGTGAGCTGGAGCACCATCTAGAAGCCAAGAACCTGTCACTTCAGGGAAAACTGCACTTCAGGGAAGTGGCAGGAGGGAGCCCTTGGGTCACAGCGACCTGCCTCCACCCTCCTGCCCTTGAATCCCTTCTTGCTCCCTACAAACACACAGACAGGTACACAGCCCAGGCCCCAGGGGGCTTCCGTGTAAATCCAAGTACTGTTCTGGCACAAAGCACATCTCCCAGGCACCCCTACACCCTTCTCAGCAAAGATTTGAATGGTCTGGGTCTAAATCCCATCTTTGGGACTGCTGGCTACCAGACTTTACTCAAATTATGATACCTAACCTCTTCTAAGCCTAACATTTTTAAATTTAAGGGTGATGTTAATATAAAGGTAGCACACATATAACTCAAAACAGCTAATTTACACAATAGATTATTACAAATAAACATATACTTAGCACGTGCCTGAAACTTTCAAAACATTTTAAATTAGGTATTATCATATTTGTCTTTAAAGAAAAAAATCAAGGCTATCCCATCATAGCAGGAATCCCAGATGAAGCAGAATTTCATCAGAGACTAGAAAGGGGAGAAGGCCAGAGGGAAGCAAAGATGATTCCAGCTGGGGAGGAACAGAATCGGCAACGGCTGGGAGGGGACAGAGGGCGTGGCTTACTCAGGGCAGCGAGAAGCTCAGTCCCGTGGGAACGCAGACGGGGAGGTGGTCGTGGCAGGCAAGCAGGCTCGAGTCGTTCTGGATTAATGGGCACTGCAGGAGTGTGTGGAAGTTTGCTTTTGCAAGCTAAATCTGATGGGCAAAGCCCACAAACGTAGTAAGGGAAACTGGGCATTGCTCCTTTGCACTGGACAGCCTAACGTGAGGTCCACTTCCCTGCTTTTTGATAGCCCAAGACATCTTTCCAAGCCATGAATCAGCCTGAGACCACAGATAATGTCATTCAAAACCAAACACAATAGAACACAGGAGGGAGGGAACCATGGCTCAGGGGTGGCAGACCAGGGTGCTGTGGAGAACCCACAAAAAGATCTCTTAGGAAAAAAATGCCGTAACGTGAGCACATGCTCGCTCACTCTCTCTCTCTCTCTCACGTATTTTTAAGAAGTTTGTGAAACTTGGTTAAAAGCATCTACTTCAAATAATTCATTTTGTCTGAAAACTTGGACCCCTTTTTACTAAACCAAGTATCAACATTTTCCAAGTCAACTTGATTTATTTTTCCCTCAAGCACCAACATAACAAAACAGATTTTTCATAGCTTTCCTCAGTACAGAAAGGAGAAAAGCAAACAAAACGAGAGAAGAGGAGTTATGATGGTAGATAATTTTATAAAAATAATTCCACAAGTAAGAAAAATAATTCCAGGAATAACATGTACTCCATACTATAAGAACTGGTGTTATTTTCACCTGGTAGGGATCATCACTTCTTGGTCGACACACACACACACACACTTACTTCTTATAAAGACCAGAAACAAGATTTTTAGTTCTAAACAAGAGTGGTTTTAGTATTAATTGAGACAACACACACACACACACACACACACACACACACACACACACACACACACACATACTAAATTATATTCAAAGAGGTATCCAGAAAAAAGTATCTAACGCTTACTGGGAATGACCTAAAACAATCCACAGAGCTCAGGCTTCTCACTGAAAATAAAGATCTTGCCTGAACTGTTAGAAATCTCCTTGCATAAAGAGAAGCCAGAGGAAACATCTAGAAGGAGAACAGCAGAGAACGCCTCCCTCCCTCAGGTAATTAACTGATGTGGAATGGTCCCCAGCGCATGGCTGGTGGAAATTCTGCAAGGGGTTGGCACAGGCTTCCAGATGGGCTGCACTTCAGGAGACCTGGATGCTCTGACAGGAGGTGGCTGGCTGCCTATGCAGGCTAGCTGGAGGAGCAAGCCCAGCCTGTTTTCAAATGTGAATGACAATCTTCTGATTGGGACTCTGTAAAATTCCACTCCCTGAATACCACATCTACCTGAAGAGGAGGGGTATACGCCTAATTCAGACACTGCAGGCAGTTCGCAAATGTGGCATTTTGGTAAATCGTTTTCTTCCTGCCAAGCCTCTACAACTCCAATCTCTCGAATGAACAAATGAACAGACAGAAGAAAATCATTTTAAAAAAGAGAGAGAATGCTCTTTTTCCAGTGGGTTATAATTCATCGGTATTTGTCTGAAAGTTGGCCTGTCGCAGGGTTGTGAAAAGCTATTGCACATCCAAAAAAGGAAAAGCTTCCCTCGCCAAGGTCAAGTATATATCAGCCATGAGACAAAGAAACACTCATTTCAACCTAAGGCCACAATGTACCTTGACCCCAGCCTCATGAAAACAACAATTTGCAGTTGTCTATAAAACACTTCCTTTACTTTCTCTGTTCTGTTGCCTTCTTCCAAACCCAGAGTCCTGAGTTAGCAGTATCTGGCTGTATTTCACAAGCCAGTGGGAGTGTGTGCACTGCATTCTAAGGTTTGTGGCCAAGATTTATCTCATTCTCTGATGGCATTTTATCGTTATTAGAGAGCAATGAATTTCAGCTCCGTTAGCACTGCATTTAAATATCCACCAGCCAAGATAGAGAGGTGCTGGAGCTACAGTATGCTATAAATTCCCATTATGTGCCGTCATTCTCTACACTTGGGCCTTGGCAGAGCAGAGTCGAGGCTGCACATTTTGTTTAGATAGCTCCTCTTCCCTAAAGGGAAACTTCGCCAACACTTGAAGCAGATACGATTTGCTGGCCGCGACTCTGTTTGCACCTTAACAGCTGTTTTGCTTTTTTATTTAGAGAGAACAGGGTTGCCACCATCTGTCTTTTGAAAAATGAGTTCTGCTCACAGCAACATGGAACCATAAAAAAGAGAAAGAGAGAGGGAGGCTGAACGATGAAGCCAAATGTCATGATGGAGAGAGGGTCAGCGCGACCAGGAGACAAAGGAATGGTGAAACATTTACTATTGGGAGGGGGGACAGAACAACAAGTCAAGGTTTTCAAGGTTAATAAATGAGGTTCAAGTGACAGCTGAGAGGGAACACTCTGAAGTTCTGGCAGAGCCCAAATAACGAATAACCTTCCCTCGTCAGTGCCCACGTCCACTGTCACAGGCTGCTCACAGACTCCTGAAACTGCCCCACGAGGTAGACACTGTCATCAACTACACTTCAGAGACAAGCAGAACACTGGCACAGGCACTGTCAGGTCTGATTTCAAACCCAGCCCTGCCCCTTTCTCATTTTGCAGGCTGTATCCTACCTATTTCTGCGTCCGCCAAGGGATGAAGAGTGTCTCCTGAGGGAAGGAAGGGCTGCTGGAAGGATTAAATGAGATGATGCTTGCAAAACTCCATGTGCACTGCTGGCCACACACATGTGCTTAATACATTTCAGCCATATCTGTTCTCAAAGCAGTTAAGTAATGAAGGTTAGGTCCCAGAGGTGGTATGAAACATGAGCCCAGACTTAAATCCAGTCTGCAGAAATCAAGTGTTTTGTTTTTAATATCTCTATAGCCTTTTTCTAGCACTCAGCTATACAAAGGCCAGTTTATACCATGGTACCACTTTGACACTCAATGCTTAGTGACTTAACATAGCAGGAGAATCCTACTCACAATGGCCACCTGTCCAAGACAGACCCTGGGGATGAAGCATGGAGTGTTCCAAATGGGCACTCAGGAAGTCAGGGTGACAGAGATCCCCCATTTCATTGTAGGAATTCAGATTCACTGTGGCAAAGGATCTTGTACCCACTCTCCCATCATGCTTTGTCCCAGAAGTGACACCCATCACTACTGTCCACACAAGACCAGTTATGCCCACCATTCACTGGCCATCACGAGGCTCATGGTCCTACCCAACTGCAATGGGCAACTTGGAAGTGGAGTCTTTCCAGAAAGGAAACCTTACAGCCACATAATGATAAGTGCTTGAGTGTCTATCATGCCAACTACTGGAAAAATAATGGGTTAACTGGGCTATTCCCCTTCAAGGAGATTTTATGCTTCTCTAAGACATGTTGTTTACCTCTACAGATATAAGTAAAGCCAAGAATATTTGGTATTATAAAAGTCTTCTTCATAGAATACAATCTGTCTCTGTACCCAAATAAACAAACAAAACAAGGCATTGCAAATACTTATTGGGCATGCAATAGAACAGAATTCAAATTTGAACCACAAGATTCACTTGTCATAAAAAAATTTGAACATGATCATTCTTTCTTGTTGACTTAAAAGAGCCTTTTTTGTAAGAGCAGATGAATCATAAATGGGTGTCTAATAGCTCTTAAGTTAGCTAGAAACTTAGAATAATGTAAACAGCCTTCTATTCAATACCGTTGTGAAAATTAAGATGACGTTTGATACAGGTAGGGAAGGATGCCTATTCTTCTTCCTAGCCGCTCTCTCTGTTTACCAAACCTTCCTGCTCAGGGTCTCATGCGCCAAGAGATTCAGATTCCTTAGGGCTATAATAAGGCTCAGTTCCTTTTGTTCTTCCCAACTTTGTGATTCTGATGCCCCAGCAAGGGCAGAAAAGCCATGTCTCAGATGCATAGGTTAGGAGAACAATCTCTGGAATGTGAGAAGTTCCTTGTTTCCAATCCCAGACTGTCTCAGAGCTTCAACGTCCTTTTCTGTAATGATACTAATGTCTTCACAATGCTATCGGATCCATCTACAATGTAACCTGACAAATCCAAACCACTAGGAGTGGGTAAGCGGGGAAGGATCCCCAGATCCCAAGTGTGCACTACTCGATGAAGATAACAAGAAAATGACAAGTACAATCCCTGTTGGCATGAAGCTTACAGCCCAGTGAAGAACTTAGTCTCTAGTTTATGATCCACTTTCCCACACCCATAATATAATTCCCATAACCATAGAAGCAGAATAGAAACAAGAATATATTTCCTTAATTTTGGGGATATACTTTTGGCAAAGATTATTACCCAAATTAAACTTTAGTTCACATGTCATTTGAAATAGATTTAGTTCCATTCATTAGTCAATGTTTCAGGACTTTGGATAGTTCCTTTAAACGTGTTATGCATTCAAAAGTCCCCGCCTAATAAATCCATAATTTCAATTACCTTGTGTATTTATTTTTCCTATACTCAGTGAATACTGGTATCTACTTGGCCCTGAAATCCCCTCTTCCTTTCTTTAGAGAGAACCTCAGTGCTGGGAATAGAACGTATGAAATTTTTAAGATTGCCCTCCTTTCTCTCTGCTTCCAAGGAATAAAACATCAGTAGTTATGTTGCAATAACAGACTACAGCAGAGTTTGTCAGCCTTGGCACTCTTGACATTTTAAACCAGATAATTTTTTGTTTGAGGGAGGGATGTTCTGTGTATTTTGGGATGTTTAGCAGTATCCCTTAACTCTTCCTGCTAGATGCCAGGAGCATATCCCTACCAGGTGTGTCAACCAAAAATGTCTCCAGACATTGCCACATGATCCCTGAATTGGCAGAACTGCCTTCAGTTGAGAGAGAGGGGCTTATGAGTATCTTATGAGCAAAACACTGTGTTAAGCTCTGAACACGTCTTAGATCACCTCATTCTCTCAACATCCTTATATGCCCTAAGGACTACTGTTATACACATTTTTAGATTAAGAAAAAAACAAAAAACATATGCTTAGAGAAGTCATGACGCTGAGGAGTGTCCTGGGCTAACAAAGCCCATATCCTTTTCTCTATCCTGTATATTTCACAAGGTCTATTATCCCACTTTCAGTCCATCTAACTTTAAATTTAAGAACTGAATTAGAAATGAATTATAAAATATATGACATCTTGGCAAGAATACTCAGTCCCTCCAGATCCATTCAGATGCCTTCAAGAATTGGGTCCCCAAGAAATTCAAAAATAAATCAAGCAGGTAGTGACCATGAATGGCATTTTGTCTAGCAATAAAGCTTGAAGAATGCAACCTTCTCTCTTTCTTTCTTCTCCCCACATCTTCTTTTTCACTATAGTAACAAGATTTCAATGACTATCCAATTTTTAATAATTGATTCTCTTTGGGAACATAAGTCAGGACCTATAAGAGAAGTTGTTTAGTAAATGCTGAGAATGCTATTTCAAGGAAAGTTCCCTTTACCTTCAGCCACAGGTTTACACTGGAAATGACACCTTTTCTAAAAAATAACCCAAGCCTGAGGTAAATGGACAACTGATTTGAGATGGACTAATTGGAAGCTTTCACTGATAATATGGCATTGGATAGAGGAAAGAGAGAATGGTAGGTCATTTTATGGCATGGTGGATTATAAGTTTTGTGATTTATGAGATGCCAAGAACCATTTCCTATTGAGCAGATTGAGAACACTATTGGACCTAAATAAATAAATGAGAGATTGAGCTAGCGAGCGAGCAAAAGAGAGAGAGAGAGCAAATACTTGAAGAGAAATGCAGAGAAGCAGTGAGCAAAGAATGTCTTGGTAGCATGTGAATGTTCTTGAAAGACAGCCAAATCCCTCTTTGAGTTAACAGTAAATTTCCTTTGGTGTTTGAACTAGCTTGAGTCTGATTTCTGTGACTCATAAATAAAATAGTCTAAGCTGGAAGTGGGGAGACAGTGATACATAGGGGCATGCCTGCTCAGAATTATAATGGTACCTAGGGAGGGTTCAGAGGAGGGATGATTCAGGCCAGGGAGGTGGGAATTTACTGCTTTTGAAAAGGAAGGCCAACATGTCAAGAAATGCTCCTTCTTCCTAGGTATTTTGAGTTTCTGCCTTGATCAATAGTATAATTGGAGGAAGAAGGCTTAGCAAAGATCTCCCTTGAGTAGACTTTATAGGCTTAGTCATAGTAGCTCATTAGATGATGTGAACAAAATTGTTTCCCCTTTCAAAAAAAATGCAAATGTTGAATCCCTAATCCCTAGTATGAAGACATTAAGAGAAGGGACCTTTTGGAAGATGAGTTCATAAGGGTGGGACCTTCATGATGGGATTATTGCCCACACAAGGAAAGAAGAAGAGAAAGAGAAGGATACTTTTCCTCTTCCCACATGCACACACCAAGGAAAGGCCAAGTGAAGACACATCAAGGAGGTGGCTGTCTGCAAGCCAGGTGGAGAGTCCTCACCAGGACCTGAACACATCGACATCTCAATCTTGGCCTTTTAGCCTCCAGAACTGTGAAAATACAAACAACTCTTGTTTAAGCTACCCAGTGTGTGGTCTTTCACCAATGGCAGCCTGAGCAGACTAAGATATGATTTTACTGGAATTGGTCAAAACTTGAGGGAAACAAATAGCCAGAATTTCTACTCCAACCAAATGTCTACAGCTTGTCAACCACTCTGGCCTTTCTATTTTGACAAAAGCAAAGCACAGTCAGCTTAAAATTAATTGTCCCATGATGGAGACGGGTTGGCTGTATCTCATCTTCTTTTGGAGTACAGCCTCTGTGTACTGTTTGAGTTTTTAAGAATCACACTGTCTGTGAGAGAGAAAGGAGGTCAGAGACAAGGTGTTCCAAAGTCCTCCCTCTCATTGCCCTCTCCAGGCAATTGTTAATGGGGCTAGGAAGTAAGGCAGATGTGATTTTCCATGTCAAGAGCAACTGAAGACCACTGAATTTCTGACATGCCTACATGGCCTCGAAAACCATCTGGTGAATAGAGATTACTCATGTTTCATTGATGAAAGGAGATGGAGCTGAAGAGAGCTAAGTTTCAATCTCAGGTATGCCACTAAGAGTTATGAGACCTCAGCTACCAGGCACTCAGTCTCTCCACCTCTGATCCTTTGTCTTTCAAACTGGGACAACTTCCTTTTTCATGCATGGCATGGAATAGTTACATAAGAAAGCAAAACAACACCTGCTGAAGTTCTGCATGGTCAGTGACCATCAGTGAATGTAGTAACATTCTAAGATTATTCTAGACCTTTCCCTGGCTGTACTCTTGGGATGTTTCTCATCAGTGATTCCATATACCTTACCTAGAACCCACTCCTTTTTTTCTGGGGGTCCGGATGATCTGGTCTGACCTAGAACAGCTGAACCAGACCACATGATCAAACTACTACACATCACAATCTACTTAGAAAAAGACAGTATCTGAGGATTAATTAAAGGCACATATCTGCAATGAGATGTGGCCAGAACACAGGTGGGAAAAGCTTGTAGTACTGTGTGAGCTAATACCATCCAATGGCACCCCATTCCTTCCCATTTTGAAGGACTGACATCATAGACCAAACAATATCTTGGAAGGATCAACCAAACACAGCAAGACATAGCAGGGAAAAAGGCCGACCTGATTTCCATTCACATTTGCTACCAATAATCTTTGAGACCTTGGCAAATTGCTTAAATCTGTGAGACCTTGGTGACCCACTTAAGCTATCTGGGCTTCAGTTTCTACCTGTACAATCTGGACATGATGATAGCATCTCAGCCTCATAATCATTAAAAGAAATACATGAGTTAATAATTGCAAAAGCCTTCAGAACCAGGCGTGGCATGGTATGAGAGTTTATAAAGAAACAAAATAAACCCAAATCACTCTGTGGTATTTGACTCTCCAACTATTCAGACACAGCCTGAACACCTCCTTCCTGCATTCATTCATTCCCATCCAGAAGAATTTGTGTTCAAGTAAAAGACAAGGCTGCACATTGACTTGAAGTAAAAACAAACAAAAATAACATAGAACACAGGATAGGACCCCTGAAGGAAGTTAATTTCTCTTACTGTCCAGTGCTCTTATCCAACTCATTTTGGTGCAAGAACATTATTAGCATACTATCTCCCCCCAAAGAAAAGAGAAGCAGGTGTCTGCCTTCTAGTCCAACCTTCATCTCTCTCACCCATCATATCGCTTCTAACCAGTAGGTTGTAGGATGTTAATGGACTCTGTCCTCTCTTTCTGAGCATGCTCATAGGGAAATGACTGACAATCACCAAGCCCCCCTGTGTGTGTTCTAGGGCAGGGATCTAATCGGACTCTGGGCTTAATGCCCATAATGCAAGTTCTTCCTTTTATATTCTTGAAATGCCCACGCGAAGCAGTTTTCTCTGGGTCCTGGAGAATTTGCCATTTGGTCCTAGGTTGTCAGTGGATTTGTGCTGCAGGACTTAATAATGACACAGGCGTGTAAGATCCTCCCGGTAGCCACAGCTGATTAAGCCTCACCCCTCCTGGAATGATCACGTGCTTTTCAGCAAAGAATAGAGTTGATGCCCTTAGGCGAGCCGTTATAGAAGTTAACTAAATTTGAATTCTCCCAGGGCCTCTTGAATACATTTTTTTTCCCCCTTAAGAGTTCTCTGAGCTTGTATCAAGTCTAATTGATTTTTAGCACAGGAAGCCTTACCTCCCAATATAGCATTGGACCCTTTTTCCTTCTAGCCAATGGCAAAAGATCCATTTATAAATTGTTAAACGTGTTCACAGCTAAATGGCACCAAAATAGCCCAGGAATATTTTAATATTCATAGTTTGCTTTGATTAAAATACAAACTTTTCACGTTAGCTCTCGGATTATTTTTCATAACACAGGCAGGTTACGGAGCTGAGTGCCACTTAATTTAGTGTTTAATCAGGAGAACTACTGTGGCATCAGGCTGATTAGGTTGGCTCAACTACTGCCTGCTCAATTTTTCCCCATAATTGCAGGATATTCTTTATGGTGACAAGTGCCCAGACGGTAGAATCCCAATATGCTATACATCAGCTTCTCCATTACTGGATTAGCTGGATGAGGCATCGTTACTGCTGCTGTTTCATTCCTATCATTGATCGCTTCGCCCCTTCTATTTCACAATTAACGCAAGTCTGCCGGATTGATCAATCTTCTCACGCGCTTGGGCCGAAGTCAATATATTCTTATGGCTGTGTGTCAGTGATCTGCAGGGTTGCTCTCCAGGCCTGTGGATATTTCACGGTAGTGAGAGATTTTCTCATCTTAAGATGTGTCTGATTGCCTCAGACCACCTGATGCACTGTCTTCAATTTACACGTGCATGAAAGAAAGATGGGAAGAGGGAAGGAGAGATGAAGGGAGGAAGGAAGAGAGGAAAGAGAAAGACAAGAGGGAGGGAGGAGGAAGGGAGAAATAAAGAGGAAAGAAAGGAAGAAAAAGGAATAAAAGGAAAGAAGGGAGGGAGGGAGGGAGGGAAGGAAGGAATGAGAGAGAAAGAAAGAGAGAAGCAAGCACCTCATTGGTATAGCAGTTCAGTTCTTGAATTATGACTCTGTTAGCTGAATTTTACTTTCTACAACTTTATGATAGTCATTTAAGACCCACCAAAGTCAACTCACCAAAAATATCATCCTTATAGCAAAAAGAATGAAGACAGGGTTTAGGAACACACCTTTGGTAACAACTCGTCCCACCATGTGGTGATTATGTGTGTATTTTTCAATAATAACTCGCCCGAGGCAGGAGAGGACAACAGCTGTGAGTGTGCCTGAAAACGGGATGACAACTTAGCTATTACCTGAATGGAGCTAATGACAACCTGGGTGAGGGACACAGGACCCCAGGGTTCTATTCACCATCGCTCCTGAGCTCTGTTGCTACTTCTTGTGTTTCTCTCTACATTTACCTGTGAGGAGCCCTGGGCAGCAAGCCTAAGACTGCACGTGTGTCCTCCCATCTCTCCTGTTCATACTTTATCGCCCTGTAATTTTGAGGTGTTGATTGGCGGGCTACAAAAATGCACAAGAGCTATTCTAAGAACACACAGACCACAGTGGGGCAGATCTTTCTCATGCTCACAGTTTTTGAGTACCTGTGTGGAGGGGAAGAAATGATTATCATGGGAGATGACTGTGTATTGGTAAGAGGTTGGCAGCGGAAATACATGACAAGTATTATTTGGGTGCAGGACACAATTATAAGAGGGTTCTTATCTAACAAAGGCAATCGGTGTAACCTGGTTCTATGTACCCTCAATGAATCCTCAACAGTAAAAGATATTACTGAAGGGAAACATTGTCAAAAAACAACAAAAAAGAAAACCTTATGAACAAAAAAGAATAGAAATGTACTGATATATTGAAAGAATGGTTAAGTCCCTCAGACAATGGCTGGAGGTTGGCGGAGGTGATTAGCTATGCATGGTAGACAGTATCACCTCCCCCTTCCCAAAGATGCCCAGGACCTGTCAACATGATATATAACATGACAAATAGGACTTTGCAGATGTTATTACAGCTTTCCACCTAAAAATAGGGAGAGCATTCTCCATTATCAGGGAGAGCCCCATCTGATCATAAAAGCCCTTTAATAGCCCAGGGCTGTCTCCAGCTGAAATCAGAGGAGTGCAGGAAGAAAAAGTCAGTGAGATTCCCACATGTGAGGGGGGCCCTGCCATTGCTGACTGTGAGATAGGAGGGTTTTCAGGCCATGAAAGGACTGAACTAGCCCCCATAAGCGAAGAGCAGTCTCCAGCTAACAGCCAGAGGAGACTGAGACCTCACTTTCATAGCTGCAGAGCAATAGATCCTGCCAGCCAACTGGCTGAGCTTGGAAGTGGGCTCTGAAGTGGGCTCTTCCCGGAGTCTCCTGATAAGAGTTCAGACAGCAGACCTTGACTTCAGCCTGTGAAAAGCTCAGACATAGAAACCAGATGAGTCAACTAGACTTCCCACTCATACACCTGGGAGATAAGGAGGATTTGTTATTTCAAGCTGCTAAATTTGTGGTAGTTTGTTCCAGCAGCAATAGAAAACTAATATACTGTGGAAACATAAGTGACAAGACTGTGCATCTAGGTGGGGACGTGATCTGAAATGAGGGACAAAATCTCTGTGGCAGAATGCTTGAGTGCAAAGTGTGTTCTGTTTCCTGGGCTGTGTCCTCTGGCAAGTGACTGATGAAGTTTTCCTACCTTAATAGACTTTATTAAAAAAAATGAGTTTAAACTTAAAGATGGCCAAACACACCTGTATTTGGGCAAAACAGGATTTATTAATTGTTGCAAGGAGAAAAGACTAGACAACATGAGGAAACACGAGGGGTCTCGATGAGACATCACTGGATCTAGGGATAACTTCTTACCGGATTTGGGCTTGTGTTAAATGATCTTGAGTAGTGTTCAAGGAATTGGGGTTTTTCTCTCAATGGGGCACTGTCAGAAAGTCGGGGAGTTACACTATTGAGATCTTAGCAAATCTTATCTAGATGGAAGCAGAAGCTGGAGTTGTTGGAGCAGCAGCAATGGTACTGTAACCAGGCCAAATAGGAAGACATCTGGTCACCTGCATGATGGGGTCAGAGGGAGGTCTTGTTTTGTCTTAAGTCACAGTCAGAGAGGGGTCTTGTCTCATGCAGATGTTTCCCGAGTGGTTTGTGTGCAGGAGACAATACCAAAGCCTGAGTCCAGCCCACTCCTGCCCACACCAGGCCTCAGCTGACAAGACCTGGGGGCGGGGAAGGTGGGGGATGCTTAAATACAACGCCCTCATTACAGTGTCCATTTTCTCATTGATTTGCCATTCCTGGGTTCCTTCCCCCATTACTGTTAACTAATTTTGGTTTTTTGTTTTTTTTTTTGAGACAGAGTCTCACTTTGTCACCCTCAGTAAAGTGAAACCTCAAACTCCTGGGATTAAGGGATTCTCTTGCCTCAGCCTCCCAAGTAGCTGGGACTATAGGTGCCTGCCAAAACGCCCGGCTATTTTTTTTTTTTTTTCAAACATAATCTTAGCAACTTTTCCCTTTTTCCCTTCCACTCCCCCCCCCCTTTTTTTTTGTGTGTGTGTGTTGCAGTTTTGGCCGGGGCCGGGCTTCAACCCACCATCTCCGGTATATGGGGCTGGTGCCCTACACCTTTGAGCCATAGGCGCCACCCTCCATCCCTCTCTTACTTGGGTCAACTTAGTCTTTCTCCCCAAAGTAAGCAAGGACACTTTCTCATAAGAAGGGAAGAATGACACTGGAAGGTAAGCAAAAAATTTTCTTTCTTTTTTTTTTTTTTTTTGAGACAGAGCCTCACTCTGCCACACTGGGTAGAGTGCTATGGTGTCATAGCTCACAGCAACCTCAGGTTGTGCTCTTAGGTTCAAGTGACCCTTCTGCCTCAGCCTCCCAAGTAGTAGTATAGGCATCCACTATAATGCCCAGCTATTTCTTTTTCTTTTCTTTTCTTTCCTTTTTTTTTTTTTTTTGTTAGCAGAGACAAGGTCTCCCTCTTGCTCAGGCTGGTCTCAAACTCCTGAGCTCAAGTGTTCCATCTGCCTTGGCCTCCTAGGGGGCTAGGATAATAGGTGTGAGCCACTATGCCTGGCCAGCAAGAAATCTTTCAGGCGTCCTCAAACTTTTTAAACAGGGAGCCAGTTCACTGTCCCTCAGATCATTGGAGGGCCGGACTATAGCTAAAAAAACAAAAAACAAAAAACTATGAACAAACTCCTATGCACATTGCACATATCTTATTTTGAAGTAAAAAAACAAAATGGGAAAAATACAATCACACCGCCTCATGTAGCCTGCGGGCCGCAGTTTGAGGACCCCTGCTTTAGATTCTGTTCACAAGTAAGAGGAAGGCTGTTAGCACTCACATTTTCATAATGTATGTCCTTCAAACACCAACGTGGAGGACATATCTGTGTCCTGTCCCAGCAGGTCCCCTCAGCTTGCTCACGCACTCATGGAACAGGTGAATTGGGTTGTCTTAATCTGGTGCAACCAGCCTTTTGTGTCATATAAGCAACTTCTCCTTTCTTGAACGTCAGCTCACCACACAGTTTTCTGAGTACAACCTGGATTTTTATATAGTTTCCAAATATAGGAGAAACCTTCAGAGTGGAATACAAATATTTGAGATTTTCAGGAAAACTGTTTCTAAATTCAGGTCATTAAATGAAGACTTATTTATTAATCAATCTTAAAAATGTGGATACAATTTGCCAATCACAAAGAGCCAGTATTGCTCTAGGAGCTCTAACATTTCAGGTTACTAACTCTATGAGGCTGGTCCGTGCTGGGACTCCACCAGGGCAAAAGGTCCGTCTGGGGTCTCTCTGATTCAATATCACAGGTGGATGAAGGATCTACTCTTGTGGTGATTCACTTTCTTCCCTGATGTTAATGTGTTTAATAACACATAAATATAGTTTTTTTATATATCTGAATTGAGTTAATTTAATTGAATCTATATATATATATATATTATATATATATATATATATATATATATATATATACACACACATATATAAAAGATTTTAAAAATATATTCTACTAAATACAAAATAAAAGTAATTTCAACACGGGGAAAATGAAGTATACTTTTTAAAGTGAAGCAGAAAAGTATTATTGGTAATCAATCCTTCTAAGGACTATTTCAGTGACCCACTGAAAGACAATTCACCAAATAACCAATCCTCTGAAAACCATTAGTCAGTCTTTGCGGTTTCTGAGTAGAACCCAGACAAGGAATTATCCTATCATTAGTCTCACCCCAAGAAGTTATAGTCACAAAAGTAGGACGTTTGATATGCATATCATATTTTTTCTAATACATACTAACTTAATTACATTGTTTATATTTAATAATTTTAGTTATATCAACTCAGCTTTCCTCTTGTTCCACTGAGCTACTTTCCTGGAAGTACTTTGCCTTTTTTTTTCTTTTTCTTTTTCTTTCTTTTTTTTTTTTTCCCAGAAGTATTTGAATGCCTGGTTTTATTTTATGTAACAAAAAGGAGGGTGGGGTGAAATACTCATCCCTAGGAGCAGGATTCAACAGGGATTCAGAAACTCTTTTTAAAATGTTTTTTCTAGTATTCTCCATTCATCTTTAGAACCATTTTACACAATGCTCCAGCAAGATTAATCTTTGTAAAGCACAAACTAATTATATTACCTTTCTTTGAGAAATAAAAAAACTCTAGAAAAACAAAAAAGTACCCTCCAAGATCTACTCACAGTTTTACAGAATATAACTGTAATCAAATCTGGGCCTCATCTCCCTTGCTAGGCCTCCATACTTTCTAACTCCCAGACTGTCTGTCCTCTGTTATCCTGATTTCTAATCACATATTAATATGTTGACCCTATTTGGACGTTGAAAGTCCTGCTGAGCTCATTTCTTTTCATCATCTAGCATCTAGTATAACACCTTCCTCATACAGAGCAGGTATTTAAGAAATGTATTTTAAACCACCTGCTACTGTTTTAAAATACTTTAAAAGCTCTTTTTAAAATCACATTTTGTAGTTGTTGTCTGGTAAGTAAAAATCTTCCATATTCATCAGGACATTTCTCCTGTGTAGATACATACTATCATAGACACATACATATGCATTCCAAAAATAGCTTAGAGAACAATAAAAAATGCATTGTTGTTGCAAAGTTCCAAGACAGGCAGACTGACTTCAGGTACAGCTGCATCAAGGGCGTGTGGAGAGCAGGCTGTGAGATGGCAGAGCCCTCACAGCCTGGGGAACATTCAGGGAATGAACCCTCAGCTGCTTCTCCTCTGGTCTAAAAACAGCCATATTCCTTTCTTTATGCTCCCTCTGCCAGAAGTCACATAGCTCTTTCTTTGTCTAGTTAACTATGCAGAAATCCTTGTGGTCTTTTGCCTTCTTACTTCTTGTCATATGTTAACAAAGTTGAGTAGGAACCATTAACAAGATGATCTGCCTTTATTAAAGTCATTTACATTTTCCTATTATACTGTAAGACCAACATTATGTCTTTTGTTTATGCTATTTCCCCATATTGCCTATGCTACTTCCCCCTGGACAACCCTGTACAGACAGTATAAAATAAAGCTGATTTTGTGCTTTTGTGCTGGCTGTAGCCATCAGCTGAGTCAGACCTCCCAATCCCATCTTTCATTTCCGTGTCTTCTGTCTTGCTGTATTTTCCTCATTCCTCACCAATTTCACTCTGGTTCACTCCCCCTTTGCCTCACTGGTTTGCCACAAGAGTGTCAAGAGATAGCATCAAGATTTGACCTTTTCCATTCCTTGGATGGAGTCTCTGTACTCTGAGGGAAGGACAGTCACCATAACCCTAGACTTACCTCTAACTAGCTCAACAAGCCTTCCCATAAGAAAAGGAGGATTTCTTCCTAGCATCTAAGACCAAAGTGCCATTGCGAACTCTAAGTGGTTCATCTGGACCGTATGCCAATCCCTGAATCAGTTGAGTCCAGGGCTATGGGTCACTCTAAATGCCAAGACCTCACCCACATGTTCAATTCTGTGAAGAAAGAAACCCCAGTCAAACCAAATAGAATTGTCTTTCATACAAAAAAAGAAGGGCCAACTTACTACCAAAAGGTGACATAAATGCTACATAGAGTTAAAAACAACAGTAACAAAGATGTTCATTAAATCTTACCAAATTGAGCTGCCTCTTAAAAAGCTTCCATAAGCAATGACCGAGTCAGGGCTAGGGAGGAAAATGTGTAGGTGGATAAAAGAAAACCTATGTCATCTCACAAAGCAAAAACCTCCTCTGGTTGGGTGAGGAGCCAGTTGGAAGAGGTTCACCCTGGACCACCACAGGGCTTCAGAATGGACCTGAGAATGATCAGTGGTCACATGTGCAACATACAAGCAAACTTATAAAATGTGAGAACTGGAAAAATGTACAGGAAAGTACATGTATCTTATCTTTCTTATATGAACTATTTTTTAGGGTAAGAAAAGATGTTTCAGAGGAGATTTTTGCCTACAGAAGTATTTCACATAATAAATGAAAAAGGAAAAATGATATGAATTGTTAGAGGTTGTTAAAGACCTCCAGAAAAGCCAGCAAGACAGATATCGTATGTCTTCTGATAGAAGTACACAAGAACATTTATGATGTATTTTTGACCCTAAAAAACAAAAAAACAAAACAAACAAACAAAAAAAAAAAGAATGAAAATCTCATCACACTTCTGACTCCAACTAATAGTTTACAGAAAATGTAAGGGTAGAAAAGGAAATTAGCAAATCCAGAGTAAGAGTGATTTAAATAAAAATTATTGACCAGGGTTGGTGGTTCATACTTGAAATCCTGGCATTCTGGAAGGCAAACGTGGGATTGCTTGAGCACAGGAATTCAAGACTAGCCTGAGCAAGAGAGATATCATCTCTACTAAAAACAGAAAAACTAGCCCAGCATCATGGCACCTACCTATAAGCCCCAACTACTCAGGAGGCTGAGGCAGGAGGATTACTTGAACCAATGAGTTTAAGGTTACTATGAGCTAGGCTAATGCCATGGCATTCTAACCCAGGACAGCGGAGTGAGACTTTGAAAAAATGTACTGTCCTAAAAAAATAGATAACAAAGAAAAAATAAAACAATGAGTTAGAGGGAGCACCTTCAGAAATATATTAACTAATTTTAATTTGAGACATATAAATTTTGTTTTAATTCCAGATCAAAAAGTAAACTGAAAAACAATATATAAAATGATCCAATAAGCTTTAACATTAACAGAATACTTTATTAAGGAATTATTGGTGATTTCAAAGCATAATAATCTTAATGATAACATAGTTTTTTTCCTAAAGAGTCCTCATATTCTGATTATACATACTGAAATGTTTTAAAATAATAAATACGATGTCTAAATACTTAATTATATTAAAAACTATCACTAATTTTAAAGGCATAATAACATTAATTACAATGTGGTTCTTTTATACATACCAATATATTAAATAGTAATATGTTTGAAATTTGCTTCAAAATATTCACGGGAAAGAGAGAAAGTTTAAAGCACAAAAGACAATTTTGGCCACATGTTGGTATTTGTGGAAGTTTGGTGATGGATACATGTACGAACAGGGTACTATTCATTCTACTTTTATATATGTCTGAAATTTTTCACAGTCAAACATTGGAGACTACCTTTTAAAAAAAACCCAGAAAGTTAGCCAGGCATTGTGTCAGGCACCTGCAGTCCCACCTACTTGGGAGGCTGAGGCAAGAGAATCTCTTAAGCCCAAGAGTTGGAGGTTGCTGTGAGCTGCGATGCCACAGCACTCTATCCAGGGCAACATAGTGAGACTGTCTCAAAAATAAAATAAAAATAAAAAAATAAAAAATATACATAAAGAGCTTAAGTACGTGTGTACCACCACATCACCCTGGTCCGCTGATGGATCTGGAGCAGAAGCACAGCTCCAGTATTTGTAGGCATCTTGAACAAAACTAAGAAGCAATTTCCTTCCTATGGTTATGCCCCAAATGCCCTTCCTACTTTCTCAAGAAAGCCTGGTTGTGGATAAGTCTTTGGTGTAAAGCAACCCATAACCATCCATCTAATATCCTTCAATCTTGGAATTATTTTCACACAAAATATGAAACAGGATAGTAGTTTCGAGACACTAAAAAGACATGTCTATCATGAACACATGACCTAAATCAAAACCTCTTTTGGTTCTTCAACAAAGTCAGCTAATGCCCATCTAGGCCCTTCTGGAACTCTCTGGAACTTTCTGTGGCTAGTTCTTGGTAGGGCCAATTCTTTGCCAAGTGCTCAGATATTACCTCTCCCCTGATTCCCTCCCTGACCACAACCAACCTGACACCCAGATCATTCTGTACCTCACTAGCTTCATTTTTCTCTCCTTCAGAAAAGTTCTCCTCATCTGTAACATGTTATGTATTTCTTGTCTCTGTCAATAAACATTTGATGGAAATTGCAACAACTATTTGTTCAATTGTTCACCACCTAGGAATCTCCTTACCTATGAGAGTTCCTGAAAACCATTAGATAATCAACAAATATTTGAGTTAATAAATTATTGTTAATAGTTCACCTAACTGGTATAATGCACACATTCTGGGGGAAGGGCACATCAACGAATTTTACTTAAAATGTACAAAAGCAAATTATGTCACCAAAAGGGGTATATCCCTATAACATTAGAAATAAACAAATAAATGTAAACAAAATATCTAATCTGTTATTAAAGGTTTACTCACTACTGGGAATATAAATAAATCTAATAAAAAATGCTTGATAGTTAAATCACTACTTGTCAACCAAATATATCAGTTTGGCTGTGGCCGTTTTACACTAAATATATACTATATATTACCTATATATGATATACAGTAGAACCTTCACAGTTGACCACGTCCCCACAGTGACCACCTCCTTAAGCTGACCTAATTTGCATAGATCAGACATGTGCCACATGCCTATAAAGGTTCTTCTGTATATAAATAGATAATATAAAATTATCTATATATTATACATATAGTTCTAAGCATTTTATACCCTGAGTTTTAACAACAGAACAGTATCTATCATCTTCAATTATAGTTCTTTTTCCTTTATTTTTCCAGGACTGGTAATAGTTTAATTTGAACTAATAAAACATACAATATTAACATAGATTTGAGAGCTGCTTTATACCTTTTTGTAAGAACTTGTATGAAAGTGCACAACCTTCAGACAATTAAAAGGATGTTCTGGTAACTCTTTCCTGCTATTATTAAAAGACAAGTTATTTGTGCAAAGAGAGCAAGAAACCCCATACCTCTGAGAAACGGGGAATTGAGGAGTTTGCAGTTGTGAGAACAAAGTTAGCATTCAATTAAGTTCCATCACAAGATTTATACTAATCATTAACCAAAAGTTGTCTTCTGTTCAGTTTCAGGAAATTGAACAATAGCCTGACGAAGAAAAAGACCCTTTAAAAATTAAGCAATAATTATGGTATGTTTGCAAAATGTAGTCTATCTTTTGTATCGTGAATTTCTTGGCTGTGTAATTTGCATACACATTAAACTCTGTGGGAAATTGGAAAGCAATTCAGAATTCAACAATTAAAAGATACAAATTAAAATTGTTAGCATTAACTTAAAGTTTATTGCTGGTGCAATGTTCTTGGATATAAATGAACTCCTATTCAAGAAGCCATTTCTCTCTTGGAAGTTCAACATATTTTCAACTTAACGTTTCTAGTTGTATTAATACCTTGCATTAACAGTCTTGCTGATATCACGTCATGTTCATAGATACATCATTTTAAAAATATAAACATGTATTAGATGCAGATGTTTTTTGTTTTTTATTAGGAAGATACGCTGAGGCTCAGCGTCTGTAGCTCAACTGGCTAGGGCGCCAGCCACACACACCCAAGCTGGCGAGTTCAAATCCAGCCCAGGTCTGCCAAACAATGACAGCTCCAACCAAAAAATAGCCAGGCGTTGTGGTGGGCACCTGTAGTCCCAGCTACTTGGAAGCCTGAGGCAAGAGTTTGAGGTTGCTGTGAGCTGTGATGCCACCGCACTCTATATAGGGTGACAGCATGAGACTTTGTCTCAAAAAAAAAAAAAAAGAAAGAAAGAAATTGAGTCAGATCACTCCTGTGTTTAAAAGGACTTGCCTTCTTTTAAAGTGTCTTAAAATTTCTTTGGGGAAAATACCCAGATAAATTTGTATTTAATCTCAGCTAATAGAAAAGACCACATGTTAAGAGTGGTGAGTTTGAAAACAAAACACAGTCAAAATAAAAATAGTTACTCTTGTTTTTTTCATTGTTTATATCTCTATATTTTACATAGTAGTTATAAACACATGCATATCTATCGTTCCATCTTTGTTTCTATAAAAACTGATTAGGAAATCTGCAATGATGTATCCAAGTTTCCTTGGTACCATATGATATCTACTCAAAAGAAAAAAAAAAGTCATTTTACCATAAGGGCACCTGCACTCAAATGTTTACAGCACCCCAGTTCACAATTGTAAAGATGTGGAAACAACTCAAGTGCCATCAATGAACCCATGAATGGATTAACAAACTCTGATACATGTATACTATGGAATACTATACAGCCATAAAAAGATCCGTGTAAATCTGGATGGATTTAGAGAACACTCTCCTGAGGAAAGTGTCACAGGAATGGAAAATCAAGCATCACATGTGCTCAATACAAAGCTAAGACTGGTGGATTAACAACTGCATGCCCACTTAAGAGAAAAAACACAACTAAATTGAAGATAGGGGAGGAGTGCCAGGGTTTGGTAAGTTCACTCCCAAAGGGAATACTGCACAGGAAAATGGCACATTTCCTGGGCAAAGAACTCAGATTTTACCTTACAAGTGCAAACAATGTTATCTAATCCTGAGCACTTTCGTATTAATCTGAAAGGAAAAAAAAAAAAAAAAAAAGGAATTCTCTAGTTTAACTGCCTGAATGCAAAGCTCCATCTTATCAGCTCCTAGATCTATGACTAAAGGTTACACTCTTCCTTCAGTTTCTGAGTCCCATTCTGCAAAATAGGGATAACAATTGTAATCAGCTCATAGATTTGATTGTGAAGATTGGATGAGTTGAAAATTAACTCCCTATACTGGAAAAGTAGAAAGTGGTCACTAATTATAAACCATTATGTTTGTTAAATACTGGATTATGAATTGAATTCCAATCCTACCGCCTATTAGCTCTACGCCTTTGGACAAGTTTAATGAACCTCTGAGTGCCTCACTGTCCCCATTGGCAAAATGGGGATATTGTACCTACATCGTAGGTTTTTAAACTAGAAAATCTGTTGGATACCCCATAAAAGACTTACCATAGTGCCCGGAATATATACAAGCCTGACATAAGTATTTTTAAACAATAAATATACATGTATGGATAGAGATATCTAGATATGTGCACATACATATACATGCACAGATATAATGAATGAGAGCTGTTCCAATATAAAATTGGGGGGAAATCCAGTATTATTTTAATGTTATTCTAAACTAGAGATATTCAATACTGTTATATTTAATTTAAAAACAAAGATTGGATGAAACATTTTTTATAGACAAGATGGCCAAGAAATCAAAGAGCAATGATTTATTGGGAACTGGCATGTACTCCACAGGACCAAGTTTCAGAGAATTAGGATATGACAAAATGCTCTTGACACTGTAACTCATGGAACATACTTGGAGCATTGGTAGTGTTTCAATATGCCCCAGGCTACCAACACGGGGACCAATTATCAAGGTAAGTCCAGAAGTCTCGATTTTTTATGCTATAAATATACTTCCAATGGGAAAAAGTGAATAGGGACTGGAAAGCTTCGGACTGGCAGGAACCAGGTTATTTTTTCCTGTATATGTTTTCTAATAACTTGGAGGCTCATTCATAGGGGGATGGAGAGATGCAGATACTTATGGGTTGAATGATAAAATATGAACCAATCTAAAGTGTGAGGACATCTAACTTTTACTTCAAAGCCTTCCTCTTCTGTCTCCACCCATCAAGAGTATTAGCTTTGGAATTTTAAAACCTATGTAGATTTATCACATACCATAATAATGAAGTACAAAATTGCCCCTAAAGTCAGCAAGATACAAGAACAGCATGGTCACCCCCAACACACACATACAGTCACATCAATACAGGTTGACTGAAGCAAATTATATCCTTTAATTAGCTCATCACACTACACCCAATTCCCCTTATATGAACCTACCCTGTAAAGGAAATATCCATAAGTGAATTGAGATATGAGCCCCAGAGAACAGACTAAACTTGTTATAAATTTTTAATTTTCCACTTAACAAAGGAGGTTTAGTCCCAGTGGTCAGATACTACATACGTGACACATGTACATACATGCACATATAAATACACATACATACTTTTAACCGAATGACTGATATATACAGACGACAGGAAAAAAAAAAAAAAAAAAAAAAAAAAAAAGAATCGCATGCTCAACCAGGAATACATGTGGATAAACAGATATCCAAGTTAATTCTGAATTTCGTTTTGATAACATCTCACCTTACATCCACTATCTAAAGTGGATTTTTGTCAGTCTCTGAAAGCAAATGGCTTACATGTAATTTGGTCAGTAACAGATATAAATGTTTAAAGCAGAACAAAATAACGTATTTCAGAAAGAGCTGAAGAAAATGATAGCTTTAGGACTTTCAAAATAAAGACTAGGATCCTTTCTGGTAGAGAGGCACAAAAGAGATTAAGTGGATGGCACTTTCTTTGAATTATTGATGTAATCAAAACAGGAGCAGATATACACCATCACTCTTCCTGGCACTGGGTTTTGACTTCCCTATTTCTTTTTTTTAATTGAAAAAAATTCAAGAAAACTGGTCATCTGTAGTTTACCTAAAAGATACAGAGTTTGGCGACAGCTCTTACCATTTAAAAGAGAGAACTGTGGGTGGTTTCCATAGTCAGTTGTCTAAAGCATGCTGTCATCCACTATCCATATTTTCAGCTCAACTCTCTGTTTAGATGAACACCTGAGATTTTAAGATCATTAGAATATAAACATTTATCTCTAACCCTGCATTTAAGATGGCTTCATTAAGTTGGGAGGCAGAATTCTATTAGATAAAGCTGTGCTCTCTGCAGCTCAACCTTAAAGTGCCAATGCAGTCTTTTCTTCCCAATTTTGCAGACAAGTAAAGAGCTTCCTGTGGCTCCCTGATCCCACCAATACCCCAAGCTCAATTCCCAGATTCCCCTCATCACAGGGCAGATATCATCTCAACAGATGTCAGGAACAGCTAAAGTGCACTTAGGCCTATTTGTTAAATTCTCAAAGGGAGAGGTGGATTGGCGGAGTGCAGCCAGTAATTAAACCACATACTTCTTCTAAAGCTGCCTCTTCCCTCTCTTCCCCGCATAATCTCTCTGCCTTGCATCAAATCATTCAGGCACTTATTGGCTACAATCGATACAATATGAGATACATTAATTTTGTCCCTGAGAGACTTGTGGGGAAGAGGTGGTATTGCTTCCCCAGCATTTTGGAGTGTTCGTGCAAGCATACCGTCAGAGCAATGCAGCCTGTGTGCTCCACCCCGGCAGATTCACGGGCTCCCTGCCCCGTGCCCGTGGAGCTGGGCTGCTGCCAAACACACGCAGATTGGATTGGAGCGAGAAACATTAAATATATTACCTAATGCACACAAATGCTAAATAGTACAAATCACGGTAAAGAAGTGGCCTGGCTGAGCAGAATTTCAACAATTAAACTCAAGTCTCTCCATATGTTTCAGCACCCCTTGTGCTTCGCTGTGCAGAATAAAATTACCAGGCCTGTGCAGTGGGTGAGGGGAGGGTCTTTAACCAGGTTTCCTGATCACAGATTCTGTTCCTTCCAGTCCACAAGAATGCTTCTCCCTCTGCTGCACCTCCCCAGCTCTGGTCCACCCCCTGGGCTGTAATACATGGAGAATATGTTCCAGGAATGCCCACCACCAGCAAAGGTGTTCAGTACAGAAAGAGGCTTGCTGAAGCTTTGCCCTATTCACTGTCTTTTCATACTGCAAATGTGTTGCTGTTTTTTTCTTTTCAAGCCGACGCACATTAGAGATCCCAATTCTCAGAAGAATCGTTTGAACAACAAGCGCGACTCCCGGGGAGGTGAGTGCTGCCCCGGTCTGATTCAGCAGCACCCATGGCCATCTCACAGCCATCAATACTACTCAGGCCCCACTGATCCTGCTCCATGAGTAAGACAAAGAAAAGAAATCCAATGACACAGTTCAGTTCATCTATGGATCCCGCGTAGAACTAAAGATGAATGCAGTAGACTAACAAAAGAAATTAGGGAAAGATCAGGAGGGTCAGGTCATGGCTGCAAAATTAAAATCTATCAGAATTTCAAACCACGAACATTCCCCGCGTCAGGCTCCTGGCATCATGTTTAAAGCAGAGAAGTAATTGGGGAAGGAGGATTCTGCATTTTAAAATGAAAACCATTATAATTTTCTCATTAACTACACTCTGGGCAATGAGCAATGAATGTGATGAAACATCAGAAATCTTTTCTTTTCTTTTTCAAAGAGAAAGAGTCAGGTTTCCTGGGCAATGGCCATCAGCCATGACATGATACACAATGAATTCCAGACACAAGAGAGCCAGAAAAACTGGCCTTGAGGCTATTTCCCGGTGTCACCTTGGGCAGATCACAGGACCTACTTGGACCCAGGCCACCTTGTCTGTAAAACCATTTGCTGGTTTCTGAAGCTCTTTGTGGCTGTAACAGCATATGGTTCAAGTTACATAACTTGTATCCTTAACTGCCCTCTTACCTAGTCTTTAAGACACATCTTTTCTGTGCATTGAACTCCACAGTGTTTTTCAACCCTTTTTATCTCCCAGAACACTGGAAACTATGTTAAACGTCTATGGCACACTTAAACTTATGTTGATCAAAAAGAAAAATAAACAGTAAAAAAAAATATGTACTTCCTGTGCATTGAACTTCATTCAAAAATAAACACACACCTAACGTTCTCTCACCTCACACCGGTTGAAAATCACTGCCATGCAGAAATGCACAGCTACCAGCGGACCCAAATCCACTCTGGAAGAGGCCAGCAACCTCCATAAGAACTTGCTTCTCAACTAGCCGGATTCTGCTCAGCTTCTGACGCAAAATAGAAAGGAAGAGGTAGGGAAACCTTCCCTTTGTAAGGAATGGGTGACATTCTGACTGGTAAAGACATATGCAGGTATTTTTTTACACATGGATCACACACGCCGAGAACAGTTTTCAAGCAGCGGTTTTTGGAGTAGAGTCATTAAAGGTTTTGCAACACTGGGAATCCTCCCAACAACACAAATCCTAGGACACCCCTCAACACTCTGTTAACTGAATCAGAAACTCTGTAGGTGGACCCTAAGAAACTGAACTTGGAACAAAACCCAAAGTGATTCTTACATACATCAACATTCAAAACAAGAGTTGATCTTGACAATCATGTGCTTAGCTCCTTTTACAAATGCAGATGCCTGTGTGTCTATGCAAATTACTGCGGCTGCTCCCCTGTAAGACTAACTTCCCTAAAGCCCAGAAGACATCCTGCTGTGTGCTGTGCTCATTAACGTCTCCCAGGCACCCTGTCCAGTACATGTATGGACAGATGTGTCAATAAATGCTTGCTAAATGGAGAAATACACCTATCCACCCCTGGTGTGTAGCCGATGAGAATGTCTGAAATCAAGGAGAACCGTAGTGGTCCTCACTCAGGACACGGTGAGGGCTGCTTCTTTCATCTGTGCCACCTGCCATGACAAAGGGGAGCCTTATTTTATATTAAAAAAAAAAAAAAAATTACAGGGCCAGGTATGGTGGCTCACACCTGTAACCCCAGCACTCTAGGAGGCTGAGGCAGGTGGAAATTTTCAGCTCAGGAGTTTGGGACCAGCCTGAGCAAGAATGAGATCCCATGTCTAATAAAAATAGAAAAACTAGCCAAGCATTGCAGCACACACATTTAGTCCCAGCTACTTAGAGAGGCTGAGGCAAGAGAATCACTTGACCTCAGGAGTTTGAGATTGCTTTGAACTATGACGCCATGGCACTCTAGTCAGGGCAACAGAGTGAGATTCTGTCTTAAAAAATACACCCCCACACACACCCACACACACCCACACACACACATATGTATTTATATATGTATATAAAACAAATAGGTACATTACTATTTCCTGTTCTCAGAGCTGTTTTTCCCTGGACTTTGACAAGTCCAAAGTCGGGGCTGGAATTCACCTGAACTGGATGTGGAAGAGCACGGAATATCAATGGAATGTCAGTAGGCATAAGTAGCTTGTTCAAGGTCACCTTCACAACTACGTGATGAGATTTTGACTTGGTGAATTTGGATAATTTTTGTGAGACAAGGTGTTGCCATTCTATGCAATTGCTTTCAGAGGTTTAAAAAGGCAAAGCTAAAAGACTACGAAATTGAGAGTTTCGGTTCCACTGAGTCATTCAACAAATGTTCACTGAATGCCTACTGTGTGTCGAGCACTGCGTTAGCTGTGAGGAATGCACATTTGGGCCAGTAGCATACAGCAGCTTCCCCCTGACATTTGTATTCTAATTTAGCAGAATTTAAAAAATTATATTCCATACGGCATGCAGAAGTTTGTTCAGTTTGCCTTTTATCTTTCATTTTTTCTTGATTAGCTTTTATTGTTTATATAAGATACACAACGTGATGTTATGGGATAATAGTAAAGTGTAGACTGTTGTGAAGCAAATTAACATATTCATCCTCTTGGTTTTGTTTATGATGTATTGTTAAATGCTAAAAAATGTTTTGTTTTTTTGAGACAGAGTCTCACTGTTGCCCTTGGTAGAGTACTGTGGCATCACAGCTCACAGCAACCTCCAGCTCTTGGTTCTAAGATATTCTCTTGGTTCTAAGATATTCTCAGCCTCCTAAGTAGTGGGGACAACAGGTACCCACCACAACCTCCGGCTACAAATGCTAAAAAATGCAAACATTC
The DNA here is from genome assembly GCA_963574355.1 of Loris lydekkerianus. NCBI lineage: Eukaryota > Metazoa > Chordata > Mammalia > Primates > Lorisidae > Loris > Loris lydekkerianus. The sequence continues at coordinate 99,811 of CAUYPK010129462.1, read as the reverse complement.
ATGTACTCAGTTTTCTTTTCCATACCTTCTGGCTTGAATTTCATTTTCTGAAGGATACTTTCATAGGTGACTCAAGAACTCTTGAAAGGGAAGCAAGCAAGCCCAGGTTCACAACTTCTAAAGCTCACCTCCTGCCTAATCCTGACCCCACATTAACCCCACTGTTCTCTGACCCATCTCCTGGGTGAGTTGTCATCTCTTTACTCACTAAATCTAAAGACTAGTTACCAAAATGTTTCTTCCTATTCCTCTCTGTCTTTTCCCATTACCTCTTGCTGGAATGTCTATGTCTTGATTCCGTCCACACCTCTGTCTCAGGAGGGTCTGGCCACTCTGTCCCTTTATTCTCATAACTGTCCTCTGGGACGACTTCTACCCCTCTCTTAAGTGACTGTGTTCTCCAGAGCTGCATCTGCTTCTATTCTTCTCCTTTAAATCAACTCCAGCACTGCCCTGATGGACAACTCACACATCAATGTATCTAAGGATTGCTTAATAACGAAAGAGAATGGTGTGGATTTATATATGTCAATCTGGAGGAAAAAAATCCTAATTGTATTATTAAATGCTAAGAACAAGCCATAATTCATTATATACTGTCCAAAAAATAAAACATCCTTCTATAGATGGGTGATATATGTAGATAGAGACAGAGCAGCATAAATAATTGTCAATATATAGGCACAGTCAAGGACAAACTATCTAGACCTGTACTGGCCAACAGAAATGCATGTATGATGTAAGCAAGGCATAACGTTTTAAATTTTCTAGTAGCCACATTTTCAAAAGAAAAAAAAAGAGCCTGGGTGCAGTGGTTTATGTTTGGAATCCCAGCACTCTGGCAGGCTGAGGTGTGAGAAATGCTTGAGCTCACAAGTTCGAGATCAGCCTGAGCAAGAGTGAAACCCTGTCTCTACTAAAAATGGAAAATCCAGCTGGGTGTGATGGTGCACACCTATCGTCCTGGCTCCTCAGGAGGCTGAGGCAGGAGGATGGCTCGAGCAACCCCAGGAGTCTGAGGTTGCTGTGAGTTATGATGATTCCGCAGCACTTTACCCAGGGCGATAGAATGAGATTCTGTCTCCAAAAAAAAAAAAAAAAATTGTCAATGAACTATTTTACATCCTTTTATTGTATTAAGTCTTTGAAATCTGGTATGTGCGTTACCTAGCTCAACAGTCACATGAAAACAGGGGCTACCACAGTGGACAGGAGATAGTAGATGAGGGACCACTCCCACCATCACAGCTTATTCTGCGTTGTCTAACTGCACTGCCTGCGGGGCTTCTGTGAGAGCGGAGAGTCTTCCCACTTGGAAGAAACAAGCAGTAAGGTACAACTTATTTCCCAAAATTTAGGGGGAGATTTACTGTTCTGACACCATTAACTCTTTGTAGTGTTTTTGTTGGAAATACGTTTTGTCTCTCCTATGCTCCTGTGTTCTCCCGCTCTCTGGACCCGCATTTGATTCTGGGGTTTATCATTTGCTGGCTGTGTGATTCAGGGTAAGTAATAGCCTCTGCTTATCTAATGTCTTCACCAATAACATGGCAATAAGACAATGCAAGTTCAGAGTGCCTAGCTGGCACTTAGTAAGCTCAAGTTTCCTTTGGGGTCTCATTCTAGCCATCATAAACATTTCAGTTCTGATCTGAATAAGGATAAGATGTGACTGCTTAGAGATACCCTCTCAATAAACCCCTGTTTCTACATTTCCTCTGCCCTTGTGCTGACCAAGAGTCCTCCCGGCAGCCTTATAAAGTGTGTCCTTATTCTCCTTTCCTGTGCTAGCTGCAAGAGGCATGAAGCAGAAGAATTACATATGGTCATATATTTGGGTGTTTCCATTGCCAAGTTCACATTTCTAGACTGTAATGTCTAAACTAGAGGTCAATGTATTCCTCAATCATGAGTAATATTTGAGTGAAATGGAAATTCCATCTATGAAGGAGATTGTGTGTGTGCTTGTATATCTGTGTCCGTGTGTGCCTCCATGTGCATGCATGCATGTGTGGGGTGTGCACATACATGTATGTGTGTGTATGTGTCTTGAAAGTTTTCTGCTACTGTTCTGAGATCAGCTCAGTGACTTAGGGAAAATAATCTGGCCTAGAGTCAGAAACCATGGCAGCTTTGAAACTTTAGGCCAATTGGTCATTTTCTCTTGGGTTCCACTTTATAATCTGCAAATCACGGAACAGGACCAAATGATTCCTAAGATTCTGTCCAGCATGCATATCCCATAATTCAATGAATCTGTGCATAACCAGGGCCAGGGTTTTCATGCTTGTTATCATGGGTAATCAAGAGCTTGGCAAAACACGTCAGTCCTCCATCAAAATGCTGTTCTCTTATTGAGCTTCAGTTATGAGCCCCACTATGCCCACACGAGACTCTGAAAAATGAAGCTGCAGTAAACTAGTTGGATGGTGCCCAGGAAGAGGGCAGCCCACTCAAGAACCTCATCTGTAAGTTTTCATTGCACTTAGAATTGACTCACCAACCAACCGTGGAAAGTGTAATCAATGGCATTCAAGAGTTTGAAATACATGTAGGGATTGCAGGAGGGGTGGGCAGGGGAACAGGAATTGGATTCCATGACTCTTCAAGTACCTCTGCATCTTGAGATTCTGGGATTCTGCTAGTATGGGATTTAATAAATCATCAACCAAGACACACATAACACGCAGGCATCTGCCCTACAGCAAGTTCAGTTATTTTCCTAAAGGCAAGTAGAGAAGGACATCCCGGTGGTATCCAGATGACTCTCTTTGTTGTCAGGAAAAGATGCCTATAAAGAATTTGAATTGGGGAGGGAGGATGGGGGAGAAGGAAGGGACAGAGTGATGGAGGGAGAGAGAGTGAGAGAGAATGAGAGAATGTGGTGAAATGCTAAAAATCAGTGATTCTGGCAGGGCTATATGAACATTTTCCATAGGTTTAGAATTTTGCAGAACAAGAAGTTGGAAGATATTGCACATTTTCAAAAAAGAAATAGAACTTGAAATTTGAAAAATAAACATATCCTCTACGGTGTTTTCCTGGAAGATGCTTTTTGATAAAAGATTTCTTTGGTCCAGTAAATTTGGGTACTGCTTTATTCTAGATTTTTCTCATGGAGATTTACAATTCACATTTATTAGCATATTAAAGGTATAGAGAAGTCCTGCAAAAAGAAATTTATTTCATTTTGTTAACCCAACTTGTTTTTTTGTTTTGTTTTGGGGGCTTTTGTTTGTTTTTCAAAACAAGGACTCTCTCTATTGCTTGGGCTAGAATGCAGTGGTATCATCATAGCTCACAGCAACCTTAAACTCCTGGGCTCAAGACATCCTCCTGCCTCAGCCTCCCAACTATCTGAGATAATAGGTGTGCACCACAGCACCTGGACTGTACTTGTTTCCAAACCACAGGACCATATGTGTACATGCATGTGTGTTTGTGAAAAATCTAATGACCTACCATGGAATTAACATTTCAGGAGCACACACTAGTTCATTCTTTGTTTCATTCATTCACTTCAAATTGTTTGCTATTTGCAGACACACAAAACAGAAGAAGAAGTATTCCTTACTCACAAATAAGGCCCAGCTCAGAAAAAGAGAGAGGTAAGAGAAAAACGATCATCACAAAAGCATCTGACTATATGTTTTAAATCACACTGGGATACAGAAGTATAGAAGTAAGATGTAATAATAATATGATCCTAAGAGAAGTGAACATCAATAACCTGTCCTAAATAGGTACCTACAAACTTCTTGTGTGCAGAGTGGGGAGAAAACTCAAAGGACATATCTCATTGAGATCTGTCCTACTGACCCCAGGATTATCCCCCTGGATTACTCAAGTCTTCTTCTATTCTAATTTTTCACTTTCCTCATAATAGATTTATAAGTTTAAAAAAAGTAATGTAGTAGACCTGCTGGGCAAATCTAAGATTTTGGCCAGTGTAAATATTCCATGATTCAGTGAACCTGAGATTCACTGAATTCCACTGTCTCACTCTAACAGCAATCAGTAAGAGTGAGGCTGCTTTGGGTTGCAGGTAAGGAAACCTGAGTAACAGTGGCTTAATGCACAGGGATATTTATTATTTGCCTGACTGGCCCCAGGCTGATTTGGTGGTTCAGCAGGGCCATCAGGTCTCAGGCTTTTGCACACAGACCCCAGGGGACACTGATACAATTAAAGCTCTGTTTTACAGATAGAGGAGCTGCAACATTTCTGTAGGTCCTACAGGTGGACAAGCAGGAGTTAGAATTTTTAAATCCAGTCAACTGCAGAGACTGCCTTTACTTTTTGATTCATGTGTCCAATGTCAGTTTACAAAATAGTTTTCTGGGTCTTGGGTAACCAATGGGCCAAGGAATGAAAACAAAGATACTGAAAGCAAGAAGGGAAGTTGTGTGCTCTTGTTAACATAACACTGCTACTTCAAGGAGACACACAGCATATCTAGAGGCACCTTCACATGGCAGCCCTGCTGGGTCTGGACGTCTTTGTCCAGTGGGCATCACTACCTTTCAGGCAGAAGTAACACATGCAGCTCCCAGCATTCATACATCACAGCACACACACCTCTCAGCAGAAGAGCAGGCCTCCACGCCTACAAACGCAATGCTATTTTCCAAGCAACCTGTAGGCCTTGCCTGTTCTCCCAAGAGATTTATAATTAAGCCTGCAAAAAATTAAGAAATTAATATAAAAGTTGCCATGTTACCAATGGTTTTATTATACTTTAATTTACTAGAAACATCTTCACACTACCCCTGGGGAGTAAGTGTAATGCAAAATTGCTTGCATTGCTCTTAAAAGCTGAAGTAAGCGTTTCCTTTTCATCTTCCATAATCCTATTAAAAAAAAAAAAAAGCTAGCAAGTCTGTGGACCAGAAGCAGCAAACAGATAATTATATCACACTAGATATTATCCCCCCTTGGCTTTTTAAGTACCCCTACCCCAATAATTCTACACTTTCCTTATAATTTATTTACAGGTAAAGAAGTGATGAACTAAACTCATTGGACAGACAACCCACATCACTCTAATTAAGTTACTAGTGATTCCCGGCAGCTCTGCAGCCACCAATAGAATAAAGCCAGTGACTTAGCCAGAGATAAGGGAATATTGGAAGATGAGGTGGAGGCTTGGTGTGCCCTCGCTGCAGAGGGAAGAGCTAAGAGTTTGGGTATCCAGAAAACCATAATTCAAGTCCCAGAATGGCCACTTTCCAGAAGTGCGATGTCAGACAAATTACCAATGTTTTCTGAGCCTCAGTTTCTATGTCCTTTGAGATAATAGCCAATCTACCTCTTGCATCTGTTGTGACTATTAAATGTGACATGTACATGAAAGGGCTTTGCTCAGCTCCCTGGTGCAAAGTAAATACTCAACTCATGGTCACTATTGTATGGAGCTACTAATATAGAGAGTCAACTGGTGGGACAATGAACAGAGAGACAGATGATCTCCCAAGATATTCCAAGATCCAGCCCATCAATGACCCTCATGAATGGATGAGAAGCCACCCATTAGAGCAAAAGGACTTTAGCACATGTGACTGATGCTCTGGAATGTGAGCTTCAGTGGAACTACACTCAGTGTTCTTACTGATAACAACAACAAAGTATATGCCAGCCCGTGATGATAGCAAATTGGTCTCTGTAAAGATCAAAATTGGAGGATGTATGTGAATGTTTGTTACCTGACAAAGGCTTTTCAAATTGAAAGGGGCTAAACTTCACACTGGGTGCTTGATATCGGGCCGTAGGAACACTCTTGGCCTTCTCAAATTGGATGCCAGATACAACCCAATAACAAACATGGTACACCTGACCCCCTTTGATGACTCTGCTTTCTCCAGATTCCCTATAGGAGAGCTGGGATCTTGGCCTTGTTGTGTTTCTTCCTTAAAAAATATCAACATTTTGTAACTGGAAGTTTTCAGCATAAACCTACTACCTCAAATTTATTACAGGTGTTTTTTCAAAACTCAGTTTTGATTCTTGTGTCCAATATTGACTCAGAAAACATTTTTTCTGGTCATAAGTAACCAACAAGCTGAGGAATACAAACAAAGGAAATACTGGAAGTAAGAAGAAAACTTTTGTGCTCTTATTAATCTGCTGTTCTCTGTTTGAAAATGGCAAATAAGCTTAAGAAGAAGAGAGAAAACGATTTAAAAAAAAATAAGAGAAATTGTTATGCAATAATCAGTCCTCATATCTATAATAACAAAAAAACAAATAGGTAAAATAAGATGGAAAAAACTATTGTACATATCATAAACTCACACACACGTACGCACCACATTTATATAGGAGACAAATATTACAATGACCTTTTAAATTATTTCAGTGAGAAATGATTTTGGTTACAAATAATACTAATTGTGAGTACAGAGGCTTAAATACGTAGAGATGAATTTTCTCACATGCTATAGGTTCAGAGGTGTCCTGTCCACTATATACTACAATGTCACAGCCAATGTCCCACATGGTAGTGAATCAGCTGCTGTTGCCCCATCAGAGGGCCCCATCGACACCATTAAAGATGAGAAGGGGCAAGGGTGGGAGAAGGGGTCCCCTCCACTAGAACAATGGAAGCTTCCCCAGAGTGGCCAGAACGTGTCACATGGCCACCCCTAACTGCACAGGAGGCGGGCAAAGCAAACATCTAGCTGAGCACACTGCCAGCCTGGATGCATTGTGTTTTTGTAAGCACAAGAAAACAGTGAAGTGCTCACCAAGATAATTCTGCCGTTCTAAGAAACCTCTGTCCACTGTTGTCATGAGTGATCAGAGCCTTCCATACTTATAAACATAATAACGGCTCAGCTGTTTACCTATGTTCTCTTGAGAAGTAACTTATTTCTGCAGCTCATGGGAAAGTGATGGGCTGCCTAGTCTGTTATTGAGAGCCCTTCCCCCTGTGCTGGGCCACAGTCTTACTGTCTCTTCCTTAGGAAAGCTTCTCTGTATCCAATTGAAGGTATTGATTTTAATTAATCACAATGTACAGCCCCCTCGATCGATAGAAAGGTACAGAGGGAAGAACAGAAACTGTAAATCACTGGCGTTTCTTCTCTTCAGGGAACTTTCCTTCAACTTTAATTCAGCGCTGCTATTGTGCGTGGACGTCGTCCAGGATCACATAATGTGTTCATAATTACACAGACAACCACACTTCACTCAGTGTCCACAGCCCCATGTTTAATCAGACCCCATAATGTTTGCCTCTATTTTACTGTATTTTACTCTTATTCGTATTTTATGGAGGAGAAAACTAAAATATTTAAATAAACTTTGACTGTTCTAAGTACTCTTAAAACTAAAGCCAAGATTGGAATTTGGGTCTGATTCTTGGTGCAATTTTATTTGAGCCCTTAGTAACCATTTTGAGTGTCTGGGCACTGTTTTATGTATGTTCTCTTCAACTTTTGTGACGACCTTTGTCATATCTCCCAAATGTCAAAGACAGTAAACACTGTGTGTGACATAGCACAGGCGGCAAGTGGCAGATAGCCGACGGGGAATCTCCAGGGAGTGTGTCTGGTCCCCTGGGCTTTCTTCACTTCCTGGGCACCCTGTAGTGTCCTGCAGCACGTCCAGGACTTGGTGCCACAAGCAGCAGAAGCCATTTCTCTTCTGACACAGGGAATGGAATGTAGCTACCAAGCAAACGCTCCACACCTCTGGAGCTCCAATCCTTCTTCCAAACTTCCTCAGAGATTTATGGCATCCTAATTAAATTCACAAAGCCTCAGCTTCCAAATCCCATCAAACAGGACAGCAAAATCATGAGGTTATTGAGAAGTTATAAAGAGGAGAATTTGCAGAAGGCATCCACCTGGTAATATTACCTAGAAATACAGGAATGAGGGAGGAACTACATCGCCATTAGCAAGTCACTTAACTTCTATGAGCCTCAACTTGCCCTTCTGTAAAATGGATATAATAATACAACCTGCCTGTTGTGAGGATGTAATGAGTGGATATGCATCAAGGGCCGGTAACTGCTCTTGGCAGATACCGTGCGCTCACAAAGTTAGCTGTCATCCTCGTGACATCTATATGAGCAGTCACATCTAATTTCAAAGACTAGCTGATGATAGATCACCAGGAAAAAATAGAATGAATCCTGTTTTCTTGCACAGCACCACAATGGAGACATTTAGAGCATCTATAAAGTACAAAGCAATGCGTTCCAACTCCAGGAACTTGTTTCTTAAGAAGCTTTTCGAACTGAAGCAGAGGGCACAGCCAAGCCTGGCTAATTAGCTGCACCACCTTATGCCGTGGGGCCCAGGGCATTGCGCCCGGCTGTTGTGTTTGGGGCCAGAGCTGGCAAAGTCAGCTGTAATTGACACCCACGTGAAGGGGGGGCAGGGAAGGTTATGTGGAGGGTGGGGCTTGGAGGACCCAGGAAACAAAGACAGGAGACAGTGCTGAGTGTTTTACAAAGACGCTGCTCAGCCATATTGGGGGAGAAAGTTTGCTTCTGTTCATTATTTTTTCCTGGAGCTTACGAAAGACGTGCTTCCTCTACTGGTTTCTCTGGAGAGCCCCCTCTGCTCACGTGTTTCTCATAGACCAGATTGGGAAGCAGGTTTTCTAGGTACTGCAAACAAGCCTTTGATCCATCCTATCTATGGGAAAAGATGACTTCCTTTTTTTCTTTTCCTCATAAGATGTGGCCTTTATTCAGCATTTCTCAATCCCAACCTCAAGTCAGTTCAAACGATATTCACTGAGAGAGAGCTGGCTAATGTGCCTGGCACTGTGTCAGCCTAGGAGCTCATTAGTGGAGGCCCTGTAGCCATCCATCTTCCTAAGTTAGGGACCACGCAAGTGAATGTCACAACAATAGCCCTAGCTGCATAAAAGACGCTTGTCTATGGAAACAGATTCTGCAAATAATATTAGCTTCCTTTATTCATGGGAAAGATCAGGCTTGTTGGAAGCAGAATGCGGTGGAAATAAACAGGTGCCTGCAGAACCAGACGCTCATTTTAAGATTCCTGCTCTCAGTACCCTGTGCCTCAATTTCCCTCCTCCATAATGATGGTAATTAACTTCTGAGATAACTTATTCTTTTCTGTATTTAAAGACAGAATTTTGCTCTGTCACCTGGGCTAGCCTGGAGTCACTGGTGTCATCACAGCTCACAGTAACCTCAAACTCTGAGGCTCAAGTGATCCTCCTGCCTCAGCCTCCTGAATAGCTGGGACTAAACGTGTGCATCACCCTGACCATCTAATTTTTCTACTTTTTTGTATAGACAAGTTCTTGCTATGATGTGAGGCTAGTCCTAAGCTCCTGAGCTCAGGTGATCCTCCAGCATCAGCCTCCCAAAGTGTTGGGATTATGGGCATGAGCCACTACATCTGCCCTTGAGATAAGCTCTGCAGAGCTCCTAGAAAATAAGCACTTAGTCGATGCTAATTTTATTTAATTATTAACATTATTATCATCCTTATCTGTTCACTCAGGAATTTCCTACATACCCACAGAGTATACTTTAGAGACTCTAAGAAGAAAACTTTCAGCCTCTGAGTAGGTGAGCCAGGTTAGTAATGAGGTATTGTGTCAAGGAAAGAAACGTGTGGCTTTTCACTTAAATTCTGGGCTCAGAATTTAATTTCGCTTCATTCATGTGGCTCAGTCTTCTCATCTGTAGAGGGGGAAACACACGTGGTGGGTTTTCTCCCAGGTGTCAGTCATGTATGGGCACCTGTGACGTGATGCCTCCCGAAATCCTTACTGAAGCAGTGGCTGTGGACATGAACCTGACCGCCATCCTTAGCTGCCTTTTGAACAGTAACTTTTGTACTATAGGCCAAGCCTGGGTCCTGAGGACTTGACATAGACCACGTGCGACTGGACGAGGGGAAGATGTCCAGACTACTTGTGCACAGGTCGGCAGGAAATCAGCTCAATCCAGATGTTGTCTCTGGTGTGATGACAGGCAGACCTCAGTCACTTAATCATGGAACGCAGCAGGAAGACATTGCAGTTAGAAGAGGAGAGACAGAGAAGCTCGGCCACCCTCAGGGCTAAAGTCAGGGGGACCTGAGTGAGGCACTCCTCTTTGACAAAACAAACCACACACAAAAAAGTGGGAAGGGCTGCCAAAAGCATTCAGGAATCAAGGTATCAATAATATTTCAGTTTTTTTAGGAAAAAATCAATTAATGCAAAACGTCCATGATGATCAAAACATCAAAATTTTATTTCACGTCACATGGACCTTTACGTTAATCTCGATGATTTGCATTAAAATATGATTTATCTCAACTGCTGAGTTTTTTTTTTTTTTTTTTTCCTGGGGGGGGTGCCCTCTTATATTTTGTGCCAGGGGCAAAAGTTTCAAAATTCTTCTCACCTTAGTCCCAATTGCAGGGACCTGCAAAGCCAGGGCTGGGTCCTACACAGAGTGAAAGGCCTTCGAGGGCTCTCTGGCTCCCGAGTGCTGGCTCAGGTTCTCTCTTCTCCTTACTCCACGTGTTCTGACATAACAGGACCCACAGACAGAAGTGTTCCCGGGTGAAGGCCTCTGGCTCTACTCTTTCTGCCCAGCAGAGAGAGAATAAGATTGTTCTGGAAAGGAAGGATGAGGATGGAGGAGACCTATTTCTCGAGCAGGTGTTCTCACAAAGTGATGCACTGGATAAGCTTGTGTGGAGATGAATGGTCCGGGAACCAGGCAGGTGACTGGCCACCCCGAGGAGGAATGTGAAGGAGGAGTGAACAGCCAGGAGAATGTGCTGTGCCAGCTGCTGCAGAGCTTCAGAGTTACATGTAGAGAAACAGTGGCAAAAGAAACACCAGTACGTGCTGTCACCCTCTTGATGGTCTTCCAGAAATGCAAATAACACATGTGATGTCTGTCACCAGAAACTGGAATATTTACTATTTCTTGAAATGGCACCAATCCAAAACTCCATCGCCCGCATCTCTTTGTTCCTACAGGTTATAACAATCCCCCATTCATGGGTAACACAAGAACAGCTTTGCTCCCTGAGCTTTCAAAGTGACTATCACACACACAAGGCAACACGCTTGACTCAAAATTCCCAAATGGGTTTTTTTTTTCCAGGCGATGGCCCACCTTAAAAAAGTTTCTTTGATAACTGTCAAAAACAATAAAAAGTCCTCACCATTTACAATATCTATCTCACTATCCCCTCGGGAAGAAAGAAATAAACAGACTCTCCAAATAGAAGCTGAAAAATCAACGTTGAGCTTCGGCTAGAAATGGGAGCCTTTCTGCAAAAGAAAATCCCTGGTTGCGTCCGGAACAGTCTATTACTCGCATGTTACGCAGTTGATATAACTGGGCAAAATGCTTCCTGACTGATTGATGTGTTACATTATCTCTTATAGTAGAATTATCTCTGAAATGCCAACCATTATAATGAGTGCTGCTTTTGTCTGACAACAAAGCCGAGCTTTATTTTGTCTGCATGGCACATAAGGAAATGCATCAACTTGATTTCAAGTACTTACTAGTAATCATTCATTCTATTAATGGCAAGGCACCCTAATGCCCTCCTAACACCACACATACATGCTTGCAGCTGATGGCCTTGTCTCTTTATTGAAAAAGTAGCAATTCAAACAGGAATTTCCTCATCCATTCACCATTAAATCCACCAACCTTCCACTAGCAGAGCATCTGGGAGAAAAAAACCCACCAGCTTGCTTGCATCACCCTTCGCCTGAGTTCCTGCCTAGACCTGTGGCTGAGTCTGCCCTGCACCTGTTCTTATCAGGGCCAACCGTCTACTCAGGCTTTTGTGTTCTCCATCGGTTTGCTCTGGCAGATTTCTGCTTGCTTTCCTGCATGACTGGTGTCTCCACTTCTTCTGGAACATTCCAATCAGGGTAAAAACATGGCATAGTCTATTTCCACACCCATGTTTAAAGCAGCACTCTTCACAACAGTCAAGAACTAGAAGTAGCCCAAATCCCACTGACAGATGAATGGAAAAACAAATCCTGGTATATACATACACACAAATGAACATTATTCAGCCTTAGAAAGGAAGAAATATGCTCTGTCAGAGATCAACCTTGAGGACTCGATGGTGATACAGTTTAGATACCTGTCCCTCCAAATCTCCCGGTGAAATCTGATCACCAGTGTTGGAGGCAGAAGTTGTTTCCTGGGGGTGTATCCCTGGTAATGAGTTGAGTTCCAGCTCTATTAGTTTACAGGAAAGCTGCTTTATTAAAAGAAGCTGCACACCCCCGCCCAACATATGACATGTTTACTGCCCCTTCTTCAGTCATGAGTGGAAGCCTATAATCCTAGCACTCGGGGGGGTGGGGGGGAGCGCTTAGGCTTAAGTCTAGAAGTTCAAGACCAACTTGAGCAAAAGTAAGACCCCGTCTCTACAAAATAGAAAACTGAGCTGGGAGTGGTTGTGAGCAACTGTAGTCCCAGCTATTCAGGAGGCTGAAGTGGGAGAATCGCTTGAGCCTAGAATTTTGAGGTTGTAGTGAGCTGTGATGATGCCTCTGCACTTTAGCCAGGGTGACAGAGGGAAAATCTGTCTCAAATTAATAATGATGATAATAATAATAATAATAATAAATAAAGTTCCTGACTCTCTGCTGTCCTCTCCCTTCTCCCTACATCACTCACAGCAAAACTCCAAACCCTCACTATATATAGTGGGGGCTCCCAATCAGGCACATCCTTCTCTCATCATAAACCTATTTGGTTTCCAGCCCCCCCCAGCTGTTCAGGTGAAGGTTGTGAGTGAATCACCACAGGTGACGAGACACACACTTCAGACACTTCTCTTACTCTTGATTCTTTTCTTTCCATTGCCCACCTCGTCCAGCATAAACAGGACTATGGACTCCAACACCACAGCCCCAAGCCATCTACCTGCCTACAGCTCCCCTGACACCACCCTCGTCCAGGACCATTGTTGTGGCTTCCTAATTGGAACCTTTGTCCCTATTCTCTCTCCCCCACCCCACCTCCACTCCACATTCCATGTAACAGCTGGTGATCTTTTAATAATGCAAACTAGGAAGGCATTCAGTTGCTCAAAACCCTGGAGTGGTTTCCCAGCACACACTCACTTCCGTCACAACTTGAAAGGCTCTGCACGATCTGACCCCTACCAACCCCTCCAACCCCACCCTGTAACATCCTTCACTAATTCCCAAACAAGCAGGCACATTTCCCACTTCAGGCTGTGTCACCTGTCCCTGCTGCCCAGGTGTCTCTGTGACCGACACATTCCTTTCACTCCTTTCTTGGCTTATATTTGAAATTCCAAGGATTTTCCAGAAGAATCCAGTCCCAATAACAATTCAGCTTCCCTTTAGCATACATTTCCCTATTTTAAATCCCTGTATAGCAGATACTGTTTTCAGATCACTTCCTTTTCATGTATGTGGATTAGTGAGATCATTCTTTTTTTTTTTAATTAATTTTTTTTTGGCTCATTCATTTATTGAATGTCTGTCTTCCTCCACTAGATTACGAGCACCATCCAATTAGGACATGGATCTGTCCTTTTCATCATTGTCTCAAATAAAGTAGATAGTATGGTCCTCAAGAAATATTTGTCAACAGAACCTGTCAAACATTCTATGCTTAAATAAGGGCAAGAAGAAAAGTGTAGGTTTGCACGTGTGTGCATGCTGGTGTGTGCCTGTGTAGTCTGATGACAGGAACAATGCACCACAAAGGTCCTAAAGCTTAAACGCAAGCCACTCCTTCCTTTTACTGAGGATGAACTTTCCATGTAGTCACTTTTCCTAGACTCCCTTGCAGCTAGGGCACACAACCTAATTAGTGGAGTCTATGCATTGAATGTATATGTTCTCCCCTTCTCCAGCAATTCAGATTTTGGAACCTAATACCCAAGGTGATATTATTAAAAGATAGGGCCTTGAGGAGGTAACTAGGTCATGAGGGAAAAGCCCTTGGAGTAAAGTATAAGGCATTAGTGCCCTAATAAAAAGGGGCTTGGGAGAACTTTATGGCCTTTTTAACAAGGTGTCCTCTATGAGGCAGAGAACAGCCCTCCCTTGACATGCATCTGTTTGCACCTTGATCTCAGTTGTTCCAGCCTCTAGTACGGTGAGCGACAAGTTCTAATATTTAAAAACCATCCAGTTGAAGGCATTTTCTTGCAGCAGGATGAAGACAAGGGGACTTCAGGGAAAATATCAGGGGGCAGATACAGTAGATCTTGGCCCAACATTCTCATCTCAACATGTCACTAACTCTTCCAACTGGGAAGACCAGAGTCTAAAGGATGCGCCACTGTGCTGGCAAAGTGTAAGAACCAAAAAGGGTCTTGGTGACTCTTTGTTGACAATCAAGAGACATCACCTTACTTTGTAGTTTTACAAAATCAAAATTAACGTAAAACACACAGTGAACAAAATATCCAACTTTGTTTTCTTTTCTTTGAGTGCTTTCCCTTCTCTTTCCTTTCATACCTCACTGCAACCTAAAATTCCTTGGGTCCAGGAACCCTCCTGCCTCAGCCTCCCATGTAACTGGGACTACAGGGGCAGCCACCACAGCAGGCTAACTTGTCCTTTCTTTGTGTAGACATGAAGTCTCCCTCTTGGTCAGGCTAGTCTCAAACTCCTGTTCTTAAGCAATTCTCCAGCCATGGCCACTCAAAATGCTAGGATTATAGGAGTGAGCCACTGCACCTCCCAAAATATGCAAATTTTAAATAAAAATGGGACCCTTGTTCTCACATGGCCCACTTTGCTCAACTCACCACAACCTGACCCACTCTAAACAATATTTGCTGAGTAACACAAGCATTTTTCTTCATCTTCTTTTAATCCATGATCTCCAAGCTCTTCATAAGAACTTCCTTACCATTTCCGATCATCCTCACTTGACAGGTGAAGGCACTTAGGTCTCAGAGAAAGGTTAAGTTACCTACTTCAGAGTCAGACAGCTCAGAATGGTCTGGATGACACCAAATTCAGCACTCAGAACCAATGCATCAGAGGTCTCTCTTGTAAGTGGTCTTGACACCTCCGAGATGGGAACCGTATTAAGTGCAGGGAGAAGAAAGCAGGGGATTCCAAAATTTAGACTTTGCTCTGAGAGTCTCCTCTCGAGGAACATTTCCTGAGCACCCACTAATCTGGTCATTGAGGAACTGGAAATTTTCTGTAATGAGCTTATTATATGAATTCTTGACAGAAGCAAGAGTCCTACGTTGCCTCCAGTGGCCAGAAGACCCACAGGTTTCCATAAAAAGAAACCTGCATTAGCACATTTCGAGTTAATGAAAGTAGTCATCCAGTTTACAAGGGATGAGGCAAGGAGGAGGGAGACCAGGGTGGTTGCAGGGACAGCGGGACTTGGTAAGAGTCTTCGATCGCAGGCAGGTGCCTCCCGGGCTTCTTCAAGTCCTTGGGGATGTGACAAGTTGTGTAAATGCAAAATAATACTGACAGGATGGGAGGAATCCATCCTTCACACCCTCACATCACTCGGAGATTTTCCCTGTCCGACTTCGTCTTCTAAATCTTTACGAGAGCTCTAAGGAAAATGCTACAGGAGAACTTTAGCCAAAGGCAGGGAGCAGGTCCGCATCCTCAGTCAGAGTTGGGTGGCCAGTAAGGTCTCAATTCTGATGCATGAAACAGGATCATAAAAATTAAAAAAAAAAAAAAAAGCGGGGGTGGGAGGGAAATGTCTGATGAAGGGGGAAAAAAATAAGGGGGAGAAAAGAGAACAAAAATGAAATGTTTTCGTCATTTCCATCGAAGCTAATTTTGCCAGGCTGCCTTTCAAAGATCCTCTCTCGGAGTGACAGCTTGCCTGGGGGGGCTTTGCTGAGTTAAAGGTGACAACTGAGAAAAGGCTGTCAGTCACTCTGAACCTAAAAAGGAACCCAAGGAGACCCTGCGAGATGAGGCTCCCACCCTGAGCCCAAGCCGCAGCGGGTAGCAGGCCCAGAGTGACCAATCCATGGGGGCGGCTGCCCCCTGCTTCTCAGGAGCAGAGCCCAGCCCGTGAGCCTGCACAGATTCCTTCCTTCCCACCGTCATCAGCAGAATTGCCAACCTCTCTCCCCGAGTGGTTTCATCCTTCCGGCACCCGAGGCAGCTGAATAGAAGGTGGGAAGAATCGGAGCAGGGATTCGGGGCATCTTTCTTCAGAGTGACAACCCAATTCCTCAGAAAGTGTGTCTGCTTTTTTCTAAACCTTCTCTCCTTACATTCTTTAGTTTTAGGGTTTGGTCATCTGCCGCCTCCCACACATTTCCCTGGGAACCCACGGCTGCACAGGCAGGTGGGCACAATTTAAGAAGGCCCATTTCAGCCAAGGACCTGCAATGTCCAATGTCTTGGATCAGGCCCTTAAGAGAACAACAGACTCCTCAAGCAAATCCTTTCCCGTGGGACCGCAATCTGTGCTCAGCATGGAGGGTGTGGGCAAACGGGGCGGCAGAGGAGATGGAAGGTGCAGGGTGATACACACATGTGGTCAGTTTACTCTGCAAATGTAGACGGTTTCAATTTTCCCACCAAAATCTCTCTCAAATCTATCCACTGCCCCCAACATAACTCAAACCTCCTTAGTTCTTGTACTAGCCCCCAACTGGCTGCCCATGGAGGAGTCAGCTTCCTCTAATTGGTTTCCCCAATCCTAGAATATGACGGCCTCACCCTCCTGCTGATAGACGGACAGATGGACACACAGTGCTGGCCGGATCACTGTGCGGATGACAGATACGCGGATGAGGTGTGTGTGTACAGACAGGCAGCGGGTGACACTGGGCAGGTAGATAGGTAAAGGGTAGACGCATGTACAGGCTGACGGGCAGCAGGTAGGCAGATAGATGATGTCTATACATGGGTCACTACAAAAGTTTTGAGACAAACTGCATTAGGGTTCATTATTTCACTTCTGAGAAACATAGTTGGCAGGGTCCTTTCTGATTCGCCCCTGCAAGTTTCAGCTTGCTCGGCTTATCAAAGGTGCTGGGAGGTATTCATTTGTTTCTGTCTGTGCGAATTTTATGTTTCTTAATTTTTGTGTTATCTCAAAGCTTTCGTAATGACCCGCGTACAGATAAATGGCTAACAGTTGATGGAGGGATGTGTGCATAGAGAGATAATAGACAGATAATAGGTGAGAAGACAGACCGGAGGTAAGTAGACAGACACAAAGTGACAGTGGACTCGCTCTCAGTGCACCCAGGGTGGAGAGGAGGCTTTGCACTGGGGCCCATCTGGCCCCATCTGATCTCTAAGGCAGCATCACTCCCTCTTCCTTCTTACCACTGCCCCACGTCCCAGCCCACTGGCCTTATTTTCAAGGAACATATTTAACTTTCATCCTTTTGCAAACAAAGTTATCGCATAACTTGATCCAAGTTTCTGAATTTCACCAACCCAGAGAGCTCCTCTGATTCTGCCTTTTGAGGGTCCAGACAGCCCTCCCTGCCTGTTCACAGGGGCCAGGGACCCTGGGAATCCCCCTTGCAGGCCAGCCATGCCCTTCCAGCCTGCCTGCCATGACCTTTAAAATTTGCCCTCCTGACTAGGCTGCGTGCTGTGAGAGGCAGAAATGGCTCTCCCTGTGCTCCCAGGGTTTCCCTAGAAGCTAGGGCAGTGTCTACAACTTCTGAAGCTCCTTAAGTACTCCTTGGCCCCAAGTGGTGGCACCATCTGCAACGAGCAGAGATGGGCAGGTGGCTGCCCAGAGGGGCAGCGTGTCCTCTGAGGAAGTAAATGGGAGCTTTTAGCAGAGCCAGACTTTCCATGCTATGCCCCTAGTCTGCTGTTGAAAACCCAGTGACAAGAGTAAAAATCCCGACCCACAAAGACCAAGTCCGTATCTCTAAGACAAGGAAATGTAGTTCAGATTTTCTATGATATTCTGTATTGTATCATGGGTGTTTATTTTCCATTTCAAAGGCCTATGCCCATCAATGAAAAGCCTGGCACTGGAGCCCCTGACGCTGACAGCAACCCTGCTACTTTTTCTCTGCATCTTCTTGGGCAAACAACCTCATCTCCTTGTGCCTCGGCTTCCTCATCTATACAACTGGGTCAGCCATCATCCCTATTTCAGTGCAAATTAAATGAGGGGGTAAGAGAGTCCTTGTTATGCTGACAGCTCCACAGGAGAATAAAAAGTTATCATCCCCATTATATCACTCTATTCATATTTCTAAAAATTCGATAAAAATTGAATTTAGCTAATGTTTGGCTATTTGAGTCTTAGACTGTATGTTTTTTATGCCTCTATGAGTGGCTTTCTATAGGAAAGCAAAGATTTCCTATTAATTAGTGATTTACAGGCTCCAGATGCTTCCTACATTGGCAATTTTGCAGGCACTGTACCACTGCCCTCAGCCTATGATCTATGGGTGCAGAGTCTGGATAAACACACCTCACGCCCTGGGAGGGGTACCGGAGAGAATGAAGAAAGTCTAGAGATAATAAAGTAACAGTCATAACAGGTTCAACGTTCATTTATTGAGCACATAAGATATGCCACTCACTGTTCCGAGTGCTTGACCTCATTTAGTCCTCCATGGTAAGTGTAGGTAGTAGGCAGCCTTGGCCTTCGGGAGGAGGAAACAAACTTAGAGAGGTTACACAGTGACCCACCCAGACTCACACAGCAGGGAACTCACCAAAAGGTATTGCAACCAGGCTCTCAAAGACCCTTCTTCCTGTTAACCCTCCCAACATCCCTGCTGAGAGGTTCTGCAAGGCTCTCTGATAGGCACTGTGGGCACAGGTGTTTCCCTGCCTTGTCAGAGACACGTTGTGCTTCAGCCTTCACCACCCCCATAAGAGAGGGATCCTGTCAATTAAAACGTAAAATTTTTCAAATTGACTTTATTTTTCAGAGCAGGATTAGGTTCTCAACACATTGAGAAAAGGTGCAGAGATTTCCCCTACACCCCCATCCCCTGTACCCACATCCTCCCCATCAGGAACATCCCCACCGGAATGGTGCATTTGTTACAGCCCATGGGCCTACATGGACACACCGGACGTCTAGTTACCTTGGGATTGACTCTTGGTGGTGTGTGGGCTTAGACCAATGTGTAATGACATGCGCTCACCATTATAGCATCGCACAGAGTGATTTCACTGCCTGAAAATCCCTCTGTGCTCTGCCTACTCATTCCTCCGTCCTCCAAAACTCCAGACAAGCACTGACCTTTTTCCTTGTCTCCATCATTTTGCCTTATTCCAGACTGCCCTAGAGTTGGAATCATACAGTACATAGCCAAGATGTAAGTTTTAAGTTGCAAATGAGTCATTCACTCCTTTGCAAATGGACTGGATCCTCTAAGGTATATCCAATTACCAGCCAGTGGTTCAGACAACATGAGATAACTTATGTTTCCACCGCCATTTGGTGGACGTCCAGCAAAGCATTTTCATTTCAAGCGAGCTTTTTAAATTCTAAAAATAGTGCTGGCATTTCATTCCCATTATTTCAAAGTTGACGACCCCAATCATAAAAATAATAAATAGTCATTGTTGAAAGACCTGAGATGGACTGGTTTTATGGTGACATAATCATTGGCTTTGATGTTATCTCTTGACATAAATGTATCCAGTGAAGGACTCTGAAAAACATGATGGGGGTGGTATGCAGGCTTGAATAGCAACAACCAGCCAGAACCCAGGTTAGTCCTGAACCCAGGGGCGGGTCTCAGACTTCCTCAATGAAGAAGTGGAGGAAAGGTGACCTGGGTCAAATGCTCTGAGCACTTCACACAGTGATTGTGTTTCAAAAACAAGTTTCACTGAGCTGAAGCCTCCACCAGGGAATCATTGCTCCCTTGCCATTAAAATTTCAGAGTGATCTGGACAAGACACACCAACCCCAGCACTACCACAAGCCTTATTTTAACATGTTAAACTGAATTATCTTTATGGTACTTTGCGAAACTTTTTAAGTCAGGCCAGAGGGATCTGCAAACACAGGAGTTATATTCATCAGGGATATTTTACAAGAGAACTCTATTCATATTTAAGTTACATGACAAAAACTGACATGGGTTGAATTGTACCCCTACAGAGATAAGCCTGAGTCCTAAGCATTGTTTACCTGTGAATGTGAATGTGAATGTGACTTTTCAGGATTTAGAGTCTTTGCAGATGTAAGTAAGGATTGCAAAATGAGATTTCCTACAAAATGGGATTAGGGGATTAATCAGCATCTTTAAAAGCTCTGTGCTTCTGTTCAGAAGGGGGACACGGGGGGACACGGGTATTTCTGAGACAGGAGTCTGCCAGTCTCCTCATTTGTGTGCAGATTAATACATAGTAAACTCCTCTTTCCTTTTCAACAGTAACTACAAAATATGAGATTCCCACATGGGGGGGGGCTTTAAATCCAATGACTGGTGTCCTTGTAAGAGAAAGGAGAGGGAGATTTGTCACACATAGGAAAGAAGACCAAGAGGTTGGAGTCATTCTGCGCTAAGCCAAGGAACCTAAGGATGTTCCAGAAACTAGAATAGAAGTCGAAGGCTTCTCCCACAGAGATTTTAGAGGGATGTGGCCTTGGGCATAGCTTAATTTTGGATTTATGGCCTTCAGAACCATGAAAGAATACATTTTTGTTGTTTTCAGCCATGAAGTTCAAGGTAATTTGTCATTCACCCTGAGAATGTAATATAGAGTTTGAAACTGATCTGGAGTGGACCCAGGGTCTCCACTTTCACAGAAGATTCTATCTCCCCTACTTAGCTCTGTTGTCCTCTGGGAACATCCTATCTTTAGTAAATTCTCCCCAAGTGGTGATAAAATACTCACTAGCAGCTCAGAGCAAATCTACCAGACTGATACCCCCAGGGCATTTAGTCTCAGTGGCCTGGCTTGGGTCATGTAGCCATGGTGAGCCGGTCTCTGCAGTCAGGCAGAGGTGCTCTGATGGGGGAGATCAGAGTTTGGATTCTGCACCCACTGCTTGTAGCAGGAGGTGTGGACAGCCGAGAGTGGGAGCATCCAGGGAGGCAAGATGCCGGTCAGGAGAGACTAAGTCCTCTTTCTAGAACATAGGATGGAAGGAGTAAGAGGAGGGACAGAGTGGACAGAAGGTACAAAGACAGACAGAGGGTCTCTCCTGTTGAGAGGCTAGTGCAGATGAGAAGGGTCCAGAGGAAGGGATACAGGGGAGAAGGACTCCCCGATTAGTCACTGAGCCCAGATCTAAATACACATAGAATCAGTGACAGAGAGGGAGAAGAAGTCACTCCCTAGACACCGGGCCTAGAGGCCTAGAAATGGGATTTTAATTCAACTTCTGCTGTGATAAGTTTAAACTACCATTCTTAGAAACCCAAAGAAACACCTTTCTGAAAATCCATTCAAATTTGACAGTTATCAGATGTATTGAAAACAATAGTTTCTGAGAGATTAAAAACAGATAAAGTTTAATATACCTGCCCTGGCTCCCTCCTCATAAACACAGCTTCCCAGAAGCTGCCCGTCCCCCGAGCTTAGCGACGAGAGGTACTTTTAAAATATAATCTGAAACGCAGTGAATATTTCACAGATGAAAAGGCATGGGCTTTCCAATCCATGGTATTCTGAAAAGGTGAATTTTAATTTCCGAAAAGACAAAGCCAAAAGAAAAAGAAAATGCATATCTTCTTGTACTTAAGAACCATAATAGGACTCAGATGGTGGGGTTTTATTCTGAAAAATGACTGTCGATTATGATTAATATTCTCCTTATAATTAATTCAAAATCTTATTAAAATCAAACTTTTATAACTTTACATATAACCATGCTGCCTATGTCAGGATGGAGAATACCCCCTGTCATTAATTTTACCTGTATCATTTCTCAGTTCTCAAAAAAGGCAATAAAAGATACCTCCTTGAAAATCAGCAATGCCAGGCCACCCTCATCTCCATAATGACACAATTTCCAATTCACGCCTCATTTTCATTAATGTTTCTGCCCATAAATTTTTAAGCATATGATAAAAAATTTCTGAAGCGGCATAAAACTAACATGAAGAGAGAGTTCATTAGCATGTGACCCTAATTAGAAATTCCATATTAACTTCCCATTTCTACTTGTGCATATCCAATAACACCACGTTTCTACTCTAAGTCTGCCTTCGCATTGTTCAGAGGGAACACTCGTTTTGGTGGTTCAATTTCTTCGGCTTTATTTCTAAAACAATCCATTTGTTTCCTCTGTTATTGAATAAGTCAACAGACAATTGTATCGCAGAATGCCTTTTTGTGTCACAAATTATCTAGAAGAATTGTGAGAAGGTCCTTGCCCAATGCTTTATTAATGATACCAGATCATAAAAGGGGGGAAATATGCTGACTCTGTCTCTTTTCTAATGTTGGGTGATAAAAATGCTACTTCAGGATTCAGAAGGTTAAGTTCTAATGTGTATTTTGAATAGAGTGTGTTGGAATAATTGCCTCATAAAGCAAAGCATCGCCCAGCCTGCTAATGGCTGCAGAGTGCAGGGCCCAGCAAAGACCGCCAAGCTTACTGGAAAAAATGCTATGCCTCAACTTTTGTAGCCCTCCAATATTAAGTTAACTTTCCCCTCCCCTTGCTGTTCAAAAAAGGTATGAAATCCTATCACCCATTTTTGCAGCTCAGATAAAGCTGGTGCCTCTAACATCCATGAGAGCTGGTCTCCAAATACGGCCCCTCCACGAACCCCGACTCCTGTAATCTCCTCCCTCACTGCTCTTGAGCTGGTCATGTGAGTAACTGGGAGAATATGCTGGAAATAATGCTGTGTGACTTCTGAGGCTTTAGGGCTGTCCTACAGTGTCTGCTTGAGTCTCTTACAACACGTGCTCTGGGAAAGGCCAGCTGCCATTTAAGGAATCTGGACAGTCTGCAACTGCCTGGTAGAAGGAAGCCCAAGCTAGCTATGTGGAGAGGGTATGTGAAAAGAGGAACACCTGGCTGTCTCTAAAGGAGTTGAGCCCACCCAAACCCTGCCCAAGATGCCCTCTGTCTGCAACTACATGACACAGCCCCAAGTGAGATCTCCCCAGCTGAGCCAAGTCAACCCACACAACTACAAAGGATGATACCATATTGCTTTCTAAAGCCATTACGGTCAGCAATAGATGACTATGATGTACAGGGAATGGGAATGAAATCAGCCACAAGTAGCAGGTATAAGAAGGAAGAGTATGGATTTGAACCACTAACATCTGTGTCTCCACATCTGGGCAGAGACAAGACCCAAGAGTGCTCCTGCCTGCCCTTGGTCTTCAGTTCTCCTTCCCAACTCCACGTTTGCTCTTCAATCGCCATCTTTAAAACTATCTTCTTGAGAAGTATCCGAGAAAGCATTTGAGACAGTCCAGCATGTGGATGACTCCTGACAAAAGTTAAGTGTTAACCAAAGATAACGGAGCCTGCTCCCTCCCCTTGAGGCCAGTCTTGACACTACAGAAACCCAACACCAAAGGGCTCCCGGAAATAATTAATGTGAAGATGACAAATAGGAAATCCCTAGGGAGACCTTCTAAAAAACGCTCTTCCTCTACCTCCTTGAGTCCCACTGTTTGCAGCAAGGTCCTTCTCCCCTAGCAAAGCAACAGGCTCTGCCTCTCCGCAGGACTTTCTCTGAAGTGTCCCTACCCCCAGCCTCACATACTTCCTAGATTTAGCCATTTGACCAGCTCCCCTTTATAACTCCTCCTCCTGCTGCCCTCACTCAGATTTGCAAAATGAAGGGAAGGCAACTAGCTTGACCCAAAATGAATCCTCACACTCATTAAAGAAAAAACAAAAAAACAACGTTATTCCTTGAGATTCACATTTTGCCTGAGTGTGATCATTTCAGGGACCTCTAACCAGTGGAACACAGGACAAGATTCTCATAAAGTTAATCTATTAGTCCAGAAGGCAGGGCTATAGTACTTCTGTGTGTGCACATGCATATGTAGCGAGGGGTTAAAGGTGAAAGAAGAACAGAATAACTTACTGGTTACTTCCTGGGGTGTGCCAGGGACTTTTCCCCATACGAATTTTGATTATTTCAATGGCTTTGTCATGTTGGGATAATTAGCCTTCCTTATTTGAGGACACCAAGATTCAGAGAAAAAAGGGGACTTATCCATGATTATAAAGTCGTTAAGCCATATATGCGGAGTCTGAACCCTTCTACCCACCTGTGAATTTTGTTCTCAGATTAGGTCGTGCTTTAAGACCCTCTGCAGAGGGCAGGCTTGCTGGGACTCAGCTCTGTGCATATGGGTAGACTTAAGGAACCTGCACTTATAACAAACTCCCCAGATGAAACAGATTCATATCAGAGAACTGCCCTAGAAAAGTCATTCCTTTTTTGGTCTCTGTCTCTCCATCTACAAAATTGAGGTGGCTGAGCGAGGCTATTCTGAAGACACTGGGTAGTTCAAACAATCTAGGCTTCTAATGAGCAAGTCATGGGGCCAGACCCAAAAAAAAAAAAAAAAAAAGAAAGAAAGAAAATGAAGATGCTAGCACTGTATTACATCTTAACTATCACATTTTTATTGAAACAAATAAATGTTTCAGCAAAATTATGTTTTAAACTGAGTTTTGTTTCTGCATGACAATTTATAGTCATGTAATTTTAAAAATGCCAATCATTAAATGCAAAAGAGTGACACGTCTATGCATGCCGGAACTACTAATGGATGGGACCGTGTTATTGCAACTATAAATCAACTCCCCAGGCCTTAAAATGCCATAAATAAGCAAGTCTTTCTGCCAAAATTGGCGAGATGACCAGAATCACTACGCTGATTTATTACCTAGCACCTTCACAACCAACACCCCGTTGATTTGCCACCTTCTTTTTACATAAATATGTGAATAACTCTTTGACATCAAAATAAATCATAATGACCAGATCTAAAATATAAGTTCAAAAATGCCTGCAAAGGGGACTGCCACTTTAGGTGTTGTCTGTTACTCTGAGTTCGAGCCTTGTTGACAGAGAAGTTTTATTCCTCCCTTGTCATTTCAGTCATAGGTGCACTTGGCTCTATATCTCATCTTGACTTTTGAGTAAAGCCTATCGGATCTGTAAAAATGTAAACACTTTTATAGATAGTAGGCTACTCTTCTGTCATGAGGGGCATGCAATTAAGGAAACAAGAATAACTTTACAAAAACAACTGGCTCTGGCCACCAGTAAAGACAGATTGAATTCAGACATACAAAAAAGAACTTAGCTGCAAACTGGTTTGAAATCTTGATATTCAAAGCCAAGCCTATGAAATGTATCACTGTCCTTTATGTATATTACATGCATATATTTGTGTTCATACATACACATATAAATAGTACATACTTGTAGGGAAGTATGTCTACATTAAAGTTGAACTGTGCTTGGGAGAGCCGCCTTAGATCCATTTCAGAGTAGTTCAGTCTTTTTTCCATCCTATCAGTTTGAAATTATGTGAAGTTTTATTTGATGAAAGGCTCCTATTGGTAACAAAAATCTGAAAGTATCAGACACATATCCACCTCAGCAAAATAGAAAATAATCACCATGGCTATTATTTTTTCCAATAAAAGAAATATACATGTACCTTGGTTTTTACTCAGTGGAAGACTTTCAAAAATATTTTATTTTATTTATTTAAGACAGAGTCTTGCTTTGTTGTCTCCCGGTAGAGTGTTGTGTCATCACAGCTCACAGCAACCTTAAACTCTTGGGCTCAAGTGCTTCTCTAGTCTCACCCACCCAAGTATTTGGGACTACAGGTTCCTGTCACAATGCCCGGCTAATTTTAGAGATTGGGGTCTTGCTCTTGCTCAGGTTGGTCTTCAACCTGTGAGCTCAGGGCAATCCACCTGCCTCGGCCTCCCAGAGTGCTAGGATTATAGGTGTGAGCCACTGTGCCTGGCCAAAAATATTTTAATATCTGTGGCGTGGTTTCTTTACCTGGATAATGTAAGTAATAATGCTTAATATCCATTGCCAGGCTGGGAGAAGATGTGTGTAGTCCTTCCTACCAATGTTCTTGAATTTAAAGTTTCTAACAGGTCTGAGTTAACTATTTTGTCAAAATCAGAGCTTCATTTTACTTTTTGGCATATATAAATTAAGATAATTTTCTTCAGGGATCACCTTTAGGGATCAGGAGAGCCTTATCTCTAGGTTGTTCTACTAGAACTAAAAATCTACAAAAGTAAAATAAAAAATGGTCCTATTCTTTCCTCTTAAAGACAGTACTAAAGGATTTCTCTGCCAGGGATGCCATGTTGATCCTTAACAATGGGGATGTGCTCTGAGTAGTACACCTGGTGAAATAGTAAATGAAGGCGCAAAGCCATAGTGTCCAGAAAGATTAATGTACATGCGTCTAATGAAGGCTGGATGGAGGACTTTTCCAATGGTAGCCATAATAATCTTTCCCTCTCACAAGTTCTTCCATAATGTTGTCACCTGTCCCTTAAGAGAGGTTCATGGAGCCTCCCCTTGACCCCTCGGGTAGACACTGACTGACTCATCAAAGCATGAAGCGGAATGGGCATCACCTGTGGCTCAAGGAGTAGGGCACTGGCCCCATATTGCAGAAGCCCTGGCGAAAAACTGCAACAACAAAATATGAGGCGGAAGTGACAATACACTCAAGAAGGCAGACGATCCCTCTTACATGTATTGAAAAATCATTATTAGAAAGGCCACCTGGAGATGAGAAAGAGAGAGAAACAGACAGAGAGAGACTTTAGTACCTTTACTAAAGTCAGCTCCTGTTCTTTGAGTCTTCCCACCCCACATGTGAGTTTAAAAAGTCCTCAAAAGGCCAGGCACAGTGGCTCACACCTGTAATTATAGCATTCTGCGAAGCCAACGTGGGAATATCACTTGAGCTCACGGGTTCGAGACCAGCCTGAGTGAGAGCAAGATCCCCATCTCTACCAAAACTAGAAAAATTATTGGGGTGTGGTGGAAGGCACCCATAGTCCCAGCTGAACGGGAGGCTGAGGCAGGATGATAGCTTGATACTAGGAGTTCAAGACCAACCTGAGCAAGTGCAAGACTTCATCCCTACAAAAAATAGAAAAATTAGCCAGGCTTGTTAGTACATGTCTGCAGTCTCAGCTACTTGGGAAGCTGAGACAGGAGGATCACTTGAGCCCAGGAATTTGAAGTTGCTGAGAAGTAGGCTAAAGCCACACACTCTAGTCTGGGCAGCAGAGTGAGACTCTGTCTCCAAAAAAAAAAAAAAAGACATTTAAAAATTGTCTTCAAAATCACCCCACACTCAACTACTCTGGAACTACATGAAAGGTCCTTATTAAGAATTACCCACCCCAGCTGATTCCACCAGACTCTCAAGCAAAATAAACAAATGTAATTGTTCTAAGCCACTATGTCAGGGTGGTTTGTTAGGTAGCAGTAGTTAGCTGGAATACCTTGGGATAATAAAAAAGATCATCCTAGTTTTCAGTCTACAGGCAGGGGAGTCTGACCCCACAGAATGGTAAAATGTCCCTGCTGCACTTCATTCATGCTCATGGCTTTTTTCAACTGGGTAAAAACGAAAAGTTGAGGCAGGGAGGCAGGTAATGGGCCCACAAATGTAGATTGGGATAGAAACCTTTTGTCACGGTGTTAAATGAAAGTCACCTACCCAAGTTCCATGGCCTCCAGTCTCCTTCTTCTCCCAGAGTTCTCCTGAGTAACTCTTTCCTCAATCCTCAACTCAGCCTGAACCTTGCCTCTTTTTACATCAGTAAGAAAGACTCAGACCTTTGCACGAGGCACAGAGCACCTGGATACATTATCACATTATCTTAATGCTATAGAAATAAGTCTCCTAGCTCACATATAATTTCTAAGCCAGGGAAATAATTGCTAAATGCACTTTCTGTTTGTTCAGCTTCAATCCAATTGAAGTCATCAAACATCTACTTTGTGCCAGGCAATGGGGGGTAGGGGGACAGCACGCAAATCTGCTGAGTCATGATCCTGTTCTCAGCACGGAGATGGCATGATGGGCCACAGTGGTGGCTGGTGGGCAAGGGGACAGATGTCCAAACAAATGTCTGTGGTTCAGTGAGATAATACAATGGGTATGTCATGACACCTTGAGGTGCAGAGGACAGCGCAGCTCTTCATAAAGATGGGTATTCAGGGAAAGTGTTGCCTAAGAAAAGAAGGAAGACAGCTATAAGAAACAGCTTGGTGACAGAGGAGGTGAGGACAGTACTTCACCCAGGTGGACAGATGGCCTGCACACAGACAAAAGAATTTGGAAGGAATCAGAAAGTCCCCATATTATGAACTGTATCTCCCCCAACCCCTCTCCAAATTCAGTTGATGCCCTAACACCCAATGTGATGGTGTTTAGAGATGAGACTTTAATAAGTAATTAAAGGTGAGGCACAGTGGCTCACACCTGTAATACTAGCACTCTGGGAGGCCAAGGCAGGTGGATCACCTGAGCTCAGGAGTTCCAGGCCAGCCTGGGAAAGAGCAATATTTGTGGTGGGCACCTATAATCCTAGCTACTCAGGAGGCCGAGATTAGAGGATTGCTTGAACCCAAGAGTTTGAAGTTGCTGTGAGACCACAGCACTCTACCCAGAGTGACAGAATGAGACTTTGGCTAAATAAATAAATAAGGTTAAAAGAAATCATAAGAGTGGGGTCCTAATCCCACCTGACTGGTGTTCTCGTAAGTGGAGGAAGGGCTACCAGGCACACACGGAGCAAAGGCCACAGGGTTTTGGGAGGATACCCTGGGCAGGCAGTCATCTGCAAACCAAAGAAGGAAGCCCCAGGAAAAACCAACCCTTCAGACACATGGATAGGTTTCTTGCTTCCAGAATGGTAAGAAAATAAATTAGTGTTGTTTAAGCTACCCAGTGTCTTTTTTTTAATGGCAGCCCTAGCAGAGTAATTCACCACAAAATGAGTGAGAGCCACGGAAGAACCTGTGTCAGTGAGGGTGAGCAAAGATGGACAGTCAACTGGCCAGGGTCTTTCTTCTCTCTTTCTTGATGGGTTTATAATGTGGAATTGAGTCAATCTGATGAAGCTGTTTCTTACAGGCTTGTCTCTACATCCTGAAACTTACCTTTTATAGCTTTTATTCTAGAGGTTAGATGTTTGTGGAGTAAAAATCATCAGCTACAAATCAGTATTCATGTTTAAGAAAACCAATAATTACATTTCATAATTTTGAAAGGGACCTTGATGGTAACTTTTTTCTTACCTTCTGTTTTACAAATCACATTCTATAGCGTTGAATATCCTTCCTGAATCCCTTCCTCTGGGGAACTACCCCAAACTATCGTATTCCATAGCAACCTTATCCATTCCATATAGCTAAGGAAGGTGTCAGCCGCCCTCCTCTCTGTCGCTGGCACTCAGAAGGCACTGTTCCTGGTCACTGTTACTGTGTTACTGACTCACAGATGGATGAGAGACTCAGGCAACACATACAATCAACTTCTTAGGATTTATGCTCTAGTTACCAGAAAAAGAAAAAACAACAACAAAAAACTCTTCTTCTTCCAGATTGTAAGGGCATTTTCTGTTGTGTGGTGGAGCCAACATAAAATAGAGAATGAATTGATGGAGAAAGGAGTCTCTGGTAAAAACAGGATGCTGTTCACCTCTGCGTCTATCCATCCAAGCTCTCATATGTCCATACTTTCCTATATATATATATACATAAAAATATTTGTTTTTGTTTAGGGCACATGCATGTTACGTGTGTTTGTGACTTGGTAAAACTGGTCAGCCTAAAGATGACAGGAAATACCACTCAGATTTCTTTGTGGCCACCTCTGAGCACGTTTATATGCTATAATGGGCTCAAATACAAGTGGCCTGTCTGCCTTCTTCCTGTCTACCTTATCCATAGCAGGCATTTACAGCAAATCTCTGTAAGATTTCCCACTGAAAATCCCCACACTCTGCCAAACATAATACAACAGCTGCCACCAATCAACCGAATCTGGTCTTCCAAATGACACCCTTTGCGGCCCGTGGATTATTCTGGTGTTGCCACACCAGCTACTGGACTGTTCCTCTTAACAGTCAAGCAAGGAGTTCCCCAAATCAAGGACGGCTTTCCTGAAGACAAAGGCACATGGCAGGGAAGGGTAGAGTTTGTTTTCAACCCCTGGTTTCACACTGGGAAAGTAGTGTTTTTTATCATTGTTCACTCCCTCTCAATCCCAGAAGACAGACTGTAGACCATGCGACAACTAGCAGGTACAACCCCCCCCCCACCACCACCTAATTAAACATTTACAAAATAATTCCCAGGAAATGGAGGCCCAGGGAAGTAACACAGCTTGTCCAAGGTGACAATGACACAGCAGAATCCTAATCCATTCTTTCTGGTTCCAGGAATGGCTTTCACACCACAGAAAGTAGTTAGCCGCTAGCAGCAAGGAAAGGCAACAAGAATCCAGGTCTATCCTTGTTCCTGGAGGATCCCTCTCATCTCACAGTTCCTTCCACTTTATTTAAGTGTGTGCCTACATCCTTCTCAAGAACATATGTTCCCAGCCCTTTGAAATAAGACCAGTTGAAGGCAGAAGCTCCATTCTCCCATCTGTTCCTTCTCTTAGGAAACTAGTAAGAGTGATTATGACTCACAAGGCTGGGGTTGCAAACGTGCACCGAGGTGTATTTTTAATCTTAATTTTAAAGACTGTTAAATCACACCCCACTGGTGGTAAGGGTGACCTCAATTCAAAATAAAGGTGAAAAATAGAAAAAATAAGAAGAGCCTTTGACTCATCATTTTGGCAGATTCCTAGAAGAACAGCAAATTCCTGGTGCCAGGTCCCAAACTCCATCCTCCAGGCTAAGAGTTACAAGCACTGCTGGTGTCTTACTGAAGCTTTGTCATGAACAAGAGTCTAACAGCCTTATCTCATTACATCCTCAAGACCGTCCTTCAAATGGGCACTGGCCTTATTCTCTCCATTACAGGTGAGGGGCCTGAGGCAAGAAGAGAGGTGAAGTCACTTGCTCAAAGGCAACATAGCTAGAAGCTAGAAAATACTAGGGCCAAAACAGCTCCCAAACCAAGATAGTAGCTTTTAAAAGGTTTTTGGAGACCGTGTTTCAAATACAAACAGCTTATATGAAAGAAGGTTCTCAAAAAACACCCACAGAGTATGGGGAAAAGAAAACAAGAGGACAAAGCAGCTTGTATAAGGTCCGTGAGCAAGCTGGTTAGCACTGGAGAACTCGGAGGATGAGAGTGGAGTGCTGGTTTTAAGTCACAGATAAGCAATGTGGGGCCAGCATAGGGCCAGCTGGCCGGATCTGGCCCACTGACTGTTTTTGTAAATAAAGTTTTATTGGAATGCAGCCACACCCATATGTTATTGTCTAAGGCTATTTCTACACTACCATGGCAGAGTTGAGTAGTTGCCGCAGAAACCATATGGCCCCCAAATCCTAAAATGTTGACTATATCTGGTGCTTTACTAAAAAATACTTGCCAGTTTCTAATCTCACGGTATCCCATCTGAGAGTAAAGGAAAGCTGAGGGTGTTTATGTCTCAAATCCTGAGTCACCCATTGAAGGTCTCTTGGGGAAAGGGTGCTTAGATTCCCTGGCACTTCCAACAGGACATCTGTGCAGGCAGAGTTGGCTCCAGAGGCTCTAAAGAGACCTCAGGACAAAAGGCAAATATGGAAGTCAAGCCAGACAGGCCTGGGAATGGTAAACGCCCTCCCAGGGAGTGGGCTGAGCACCAGCAGGTCCTGTTACTAAAGCAAATTTCCAAGTTGCAAACTGGGGGCCCATGAAGCACTGTGTTTGGTTAGCAGCATTTTTCCAATACGTGAATTTGTAGATTTCTTAGTTTAAAAAAAATCAAAATATCCGGCTTTTCTTTAAAAATGAAGAAAATCTTCTAGCATTGGACATAATCCCAGTTGTTGTGTCACCATCTGGAAATGGCATAGGTGGTTCAGGTCAGCAGTTGACCAGCACTGATGGACTGTGTTAGCTGCCCAGCCCTGGGTAAGCACCTGAGTTTGAGACCCCTGGTGTCCACATTATCACTGTCATAACAGGCTAAGGGAAGCCACATGACTTGCCCAAGGACACATGACTATGAAGTAGCTGAGCTGGAACTTTGCTACTAAATTGCTTTCCTAAGCAGTCTGAGGCCACAGCCCTTTTCCCCTACACTCTCATCTCCATATATTATACCCCCACCTCTGCATGACCCCAGCAAAGGGACGCTGGGAGCAGAGCTGGCCTCTGCTCTGCCTTCACAAAGCCTGAATAATGCATTAGAACACAGGTGCAGAATGTTAAGACAAGACTATGTGCTGCTAAAAGTCATGGCCCTTTCCACCCAGAAGGAGCAGGGAGTGCTCGGTACTGCAGTCTGCCTCTTCTCAGTCTGCCTTCATTCCTACAGACAGGAGGGTTGAGAGCTGCAAATCCATACCCGCCCGGAATCAGCCATCACCAATCAACTGCACCGGCTAAGTGGAGTCCGACAAATCCTATCCAAAGCCCTCTATTCCCCACGGCCCTTCTTAGTTTGCAAGGATGAAGTAATCCCATAGAAGAGAGCTATGGCAATAGGGGTGCATCCAAGCATACAAAGGGGCAGAAATGTTGCATGGGAAACCACGGACAGAGCCACAGACCAGGTGTGGGCTCCTGCACTTTTGACACTGCATAGCCAGATCCATACAAAATCTAGATGAGGGCTCAAGATTCAATCTGAGATCTCAGAGACCCCAGTTTTTTAACATGCACACTTCCTAAGGGAAGGTTTCTAAAATATATTGCAACCCAACCACTTTTTGGTGCTGTCAGGCAGGTCCAAGTCATTGTCCCCTTTCATAAGGTAAATAATGTAAGGTAGGAATGTCGCCCTGTAAGGGTGTGGCCTCAAGTACACCCTGGCCTGATTCACAAGTTCCAAGATCAGTAGACAGGTCCCATCTTAGGATAAAAAGGCAATTATCTGTGTTCCTGGATCAGTCATTGACTGCTGTCTGTGTCTCCGGGGCACTGGGCTACCTTTTAGGTAGAACAGTCCTCATGTAGCCAAGAGCAGTTAGTCCTATGGAGGCGGGATGGCTAGGAACCTTGAGCAGCTGACAGTCACAGCAACTAAGGAATGGGTGTAGATCACCTAACTCCAGTGAGAACGGCTTTCATCATGAAACCCCAAACCAACAGATGCTGGCGTGGACGAAGAGAGAAAGGAACTCTGAGACACTGTCGGTGGGGCTGCGAACTAGTACAACCCCTCTGGAATGCAGTCGGGGGGTTCCTCACAGAACTAGAAGCAGATCTACCATTTGATCCAGCATTTCCACTATTGGGTATTTACCCAAAGGAAACAAAAGCTATTTTACCAAAAAAGATACCTGAGACAGTGTATAGTGGCACAATTAGCAATTTCAAGGATGTAGAATCAACCCAAGTGCCCATCCATACATGAGTGGATTAGTAAAATATGGTGTAGACCACAGGGTACTACTCAGCCATAAAAGAAAATGGGGGACTAATAGCTTTTGTAACAACCTGGATATAAGTACAGCCCATTCTCCTAAGTGAAGTATTACAAAAATGGAAAAACAAACACCGCCTATTCTCACTATTAAGTTAGAACCAATCGATCAGCACTCATGTGCCAGTCTGGAAGTAAAAAATGGAAATGAAGCAGCTGAGGGGGGATGGTGAATTCACACCTAATGGGTACAATGCACACTCTTGGGTGATGGGTACACTTTTGACTCAAACTGTAGGACAACAATTCATGTAGCCAAAATATTTTTACCCCTTCCCAATATTCAGAAAATTCTTTTAAAAAGTGGAGAGGGGGGAAAAATAGAATGGGTGCTCAGCTCAGTTCATGAAAGGGGATCTGGTTGGAACAGCAAACGCAGCTAGCATGAAGGCAATCAAAGATCCTACTTCAAGCTTTCTCAGTTGCATCCTGGGTAAGAACTTGGGGGAGTCCGGTTTGCTTTATCCAGCCAAGAAACATCAGTGCATGAAGATGTTGAACTTAAGATCTGAATCCTGATGGTAACCAAAGCTATGTGCTTTGTCATGCTTCAGATTGTGTGCACCACATACAGCCACCTAGAAAGACCACCTCCTAGGGAGGGAGGTGGGGGTCTCAGTGTGTGACATATCTTGTACCCTGAATGAATCCCCAACAAACTAGTTTGCAGGAAAAAAAGAAAGAAAGAGAGAGAGAGAGAGAGAGAAAGACAGACTACCTCCTGACATCTCATTCAGGGTCAGCCACCTTCCCTGAGAATTACTTGGAGACAATATGTAGTAACTGTTTTTATTTTTTTCCTCCTGCCTGTGAGTCCATCTCGGAAGAGTCTGTAATTGGCCATCGATTCACAGAGACGCCACAGTGTCAGCTTCCATGCTACAGGCACACCTCATCCTTCTCTTCATCCCGTCAACTCTGCCCTCACATCTCCCCCTGCACTCACGGGCCCCCATCCCCTGATCACCAAATTGCCTGCCTTAGCCTTTCATTGTCATCTTGGTACTTCCACAGAAACATGCTGTCACTGATAGTCTCACTCAGAGGCTTCACTTCCCAGAAGATGGAGATGTTGTCATTAAAGTTGGCCCCCTTTTACACCATGAGTAAGGCTCATCATTCTTTCCCCACTTGGCAAAGTTACTACGGTTACTACATTCTCAGACCAAACCCATCCATCCTTCCTTCCCATCAGCTCTATCTCTAGGACGGATCTGCTTCATAAGCAAATCCATTATTACAATACAGGACAGGCCTGGAGGGTGACGGAGGGACACAACTGAGTGAGAAGTGTGTAGTCCTTGCGGGCATTTCAAGTCTGTTGGGAAACAGAGGCAAAGACCTTCTTGAAACCCACCGCCACAGTACGGTTTATGGAGGTCCACAGGGCAGTGTGTGCAGACTTCCACGTGTATGTAAAATTAGTAATTTCCATATTTTATAAATGAGAAAGCTGAGGTTGCACATGCACACGGCTAATTTTCTTGCTAGATATGACACAGATTAAAAATAATAATAATAACAACAACAACAACAATAATAATAAATCCAAAGAAAAACAATAAAAGAAAAGGAAAGCTCCTTTGAACCTAGTTCTATCTGGCTGCACAACCTGGGAACTTCACCTTACTTTGTGCTCCCTCAAATAATAGTTGTCCCACTGATCACAGGGCCACAACAGATATTGACAAAAGGACAAGAAAAAAAAAACACAGAAAGAACAGAATGGGACATTTCAAAAGGGACTTGATTAATGATACCTATATACTCGAGTATAAGCCGAGCTTTTTGCCGGAAAAAATTCGGCTTATACTCGAGTATATACGGTATTTAGATGTATGTATATGTGGACATGGGAGCAGCATGCTAGTGGATTTCTTGAAGCTCCTTGTCCCCATCTCCAACTAGGCTTCAAATTCTAATAGAGTCCGTCTCCTACCTGCTGAATCACTCCTTTCCTTCACCCTCCATTTCTGTGTACACACACCACAAATACACACACACATACACATACAAGATTCCAGAATACCCAAATGATTGGTTCTCTCCAACAGAATGGATTCGATTCGATTTAGAGTGAAATTTCATTCAAAGTTGAAAGAATTAGTCTTCCCCCCTCATCAATATTTACCTGAATTATCATTATCAGCAATCACTCATCAGTTTTTACCAGGTGGACAGAGGGAAGTTTAAAGGAGTATTAGCCAGTCCTGAATTGCAAAGTTCCTAGAATTGGGAAGTTGCTAGAATTGACTGAGGGGAAGTTGGCATTGTAGTTTGAGCTTTTGCTTTTGAACATCTCAACAAAATGGCTTGGTCAGAGCAACTCACAGCAGCCCCTTCCGAGATGGGTGACAACAGACCCTCTATGCTGAAGCTCCTGTGATGGCCAGTTGTAACCTATCTATGCTTAAAGAAAAAAAAAAATTCCATGTATAATATAAATGTGCCAACTTTAAATTTTACCCATGCTACTTTATTTTATTTATTTATTTATTTTTTTTGAGACAGAGTCTCACTATGTTGCCCTTGGTAGAGTGCCGTGGAATCACAGCTCACAGCAACCTCAAACTCCTGGGCTTAAGCCAGTGGTTTTCAAACTTCCTAATGTTGTGACCCTTTAATATAATTCCTCATGACATGGTGACCCTCAACCATAAAATTATTTTGGTTGCTACTTCATAACTGTAATTTTGCTACTGTTATGAATTGTAATGTAAATTTCTGATATTAGATGACCCGAATGAATGGGTCGACCCCCAAAGGGGTCACGACCCATAGGTTGTGAACCGCTGGCTTAAGCAATTTTCTTGCTTCAGCCTCCCAAGTAGCTGGGACTACAGGTACCCGCCACAATGCCCAGCTATTTTTTTTTTTTTTTTTTTTTGGTTGCATTCTCATTGTTGTTAGTAGGCCCAGGCCGGGCTCAAACCTGCCAGCTTTGGTGCATGTGGTGGGTGCCCTACTCACTCAGCCACGGGAGCCAAGCCTACTCATGCTATTTTTATCCATACTCATTTAAATCAGAGATTTGATTAAATAATATATTTAAGGAGTAAAATTTGGTAATAGACAGAATATTACCAGGAACCTTCACGTTTATCTTCTACCATCTACCTGATATCCTCTTAATGAAAAACTCAGAAATTTGGTTTAAATTCCATACAGAGCAGGGCATATTCATTAACCTAGATAAAGACAGATGTTCACTCCCTATACAAATATACATATGAGTGTGTGTGTGTATAAAAGAAGTTAACTAAAACGTTAGACCAACTTATACATTATTTGTGATGCGAGGTAATTTATTTAGTTGTCATTTCAAGCAAAATTGGCTCAAAATAATGACTCAAGTTACACTCAAGTCTGAAGGATTTGTTTGAGGAGGGATGAAAAAGGTATAGTTTTCATATATCAAATTTCAAAACTTAATAGTTAAAACATATTTCCCTCCCATGAAAAGTGCGTGTCAGTAGTTGGGCGGCCTGGGTTTTCATTTCAGATATGCTATTAATTAATGGTGTGACCTTGGCAGGTTGCTCAATTTTTCTGGGCCACAGTTTCTTCGGGAATAAGATGAGAGGAAAAGAACAAAATCCATTCTAGCATTAATGTTCCAGAGCTCATCACACGTCAAGGGAGATCTTCAAGAAAAGTCACCACAAAAATACTTACAGCACACTCCTGGACAAAATCTGCATTTCCCATTTCCTGCCCTTCAACCTAGAATGCTTAGCTCTAAAACAACCCAGCTACATATCCCACATTCAAGTAGGAGAAAAGATAGAAATAAAAACAAACATTGAGTGCCTAGTAATGGCAGAATGTTACATATTTACTTCATTTAATCCTTAGAGTCTAGCCTCATATCATATGTGAATGCACGATTCCCAGAAATTTTAGGCACCAGTAACAATAATATTGATGCTAAGAACAGCAAAAATAACAGTAATGATACACTTAGTCATACTTTTCAGACACCTTGCTGTTTTTCAGCTAATGCTTTAAGTATATTGTCTCTTTAGCCCTCTTGACAACATTATGCTTCGGATTCAATTATCATTCCGATATTAGGAAGATGGTCAAAGCACAGAAAGGTTAAATATTAGCTCAGGAATCTGTGCTGGCCCTGATTTAGGTGTTTTCTGCTGTGGAAAATAAAAAAAAAAACATATTTTCTTTCCATAGTTTGTGTATTGCCCTCTTCCCAGATTTTTGATGGATAAAGAAATCAAATTAAACATGGCAGCAAGCCCAATGTTGACAGTGTGGGGATCAGGGGACTAGGGTGTCGGAGCCGGGACACTAGGTCGCCGGCCCCAGCCCATGAAACTGCCAGGATGCAGACCGCTGTACAAGCTCATTCATTGTACAGCTCCCCATATGTAGTATGGATCCCCATATGTACTAGGGAGCTCGTTGTGTCATTTAGGTAAGGCTCCCCATCAGGAGGAGTCAGTTGTCTCAGTCAGGTCAGAGGTGCCGGAGCGCCTCAGAGGTGCAGCAGTCAGTCGTAGTAGGAGGAGCCTCGACTAGCTTCTCCCATGGCTACTTATAGAAGTGATCCCGTGGCTATTTCTACTGAGAGGACAAAAGTGACTCCATTTTGTACAAAAGTTGCCATTTTGCATTTTGTGTGAGCTACCTGCAGATACTAAAAACCGCAGCTTGCCAGTTGAGAGCATACTAACCACAAGCTGCCTCAGTTAAGGAAAGTACTAGATGCCCAGCCAATGAGCTAGAAGCCAAGCATGTCCTTCCAGAACTAGCCAATCCTAGAGTAACCTCGCTGGAAACCCCCTTCCTCATTGTAACCGCAATAAAATCCCCAGAACCCCAGAGCTCGGGCCTCCCAGCCTGGACCCACTGTGCCGGGGGCCCCCTGAGAGTCCAAGCTTGAGCTTGAATAAAGGCTCTTTGCTTTTGCATCAGACTCAGCTCCTTGGTGGTCTTTGGGGACTTCGAAATCTTGGCACAACAATACCACAGGTGTGGAGACTGCCCAGCAATGATGTATGTTCTCTGGTGCTGGTACATGCTATGTGCTCTTGTGTTCATTAACGAGAAACCAGTTTAACGAGAGACCAATCCCTTCCCCATTCCCTTATTACCATGGTGTTTCTCAGGTGTCTCCTATACTAGGGAGTTCCCTAAAACAGTCTGAAAAGGTGGTCTTCATGACCAGAGCTAGGTAGGAGAAGGACACTGGATATTCCACGTGTAAAGGCATATGTGGTCGGACAGGTAAGTCATCCTAGAAAATGTTCTACGTACCTCACTGCTCAATACCACTGTGGTCACTTTGGAGGTACTCCCCTTGCAAAGCTATGTACTGACACCACTGCCTACCTAGTTCACCCTTCAAAGCAACTTTGTATCTCTTTCTGGACTGGACATCAGAGCTGTTGTCATATTAGGTCTGAATTAAGTTTGTGAAATTGTCCTAAGAAAAGTGTTACATACCCCATAGTGATGTCCAGCAATCAGGTATGTAGCACTCTTTCTATCATGAGTTCATGAACTTAATTGTCCAGGCTGGGCATAGTGGCTTACGCCTGTAATACTAGCACTCTGAGAAGCTGACGTGAGTGGATCACTTGAGCTCAGAAATTTGAGACAAGCCTGAGCAAGAGCAAGAGCAAATACCATCTCTGCTAAAAGTAGAAAAAGTAGCTGGGTGTTGTGGCAGGTGCCTGTAGTCCCAGCTACTTGGGGAGGTCTGAGGCAGGAGGAGGCTTGAGTCCAGGCATTTGAAGTTGCTGTGAGCTATGATGACTCTATGGCACTCTGCCTAGGCAACAGAGTGAGACTCTCTCAAAAGAAACCTCCCCCCCTAAAACAAACAAACAAAAAACAAAACAAAAGCCATAATTGTTTAACCATGCCTGTTTCCAAGCCTGAAAATTGCATATAATAAATGCCAGATAATAACATAATAATGACAATGATGATTTAGCCTGGTACAGTACTTTAAAAAATGTTTCATAGAAAGCCCTTCTATGCACATCCTTTGCTTGGTGGAGGGGTGAATGTGCTCCAGTCTGTAGGCCATTCCCAGTTGATTCATACAGAAGTGGAGTGGTGTGGTATGAAGGGCTACCCAATCATTAAAGCTACAGCCAGGCTCCATGTAGAAAGATAACCAATCAGTGATTGAGTATGGAAAAGCACAGAGGGGCCACATATTTGTGAATCTTACTTTGGCTGCTTTCAGTGCCTGGGTAGCAGCTCAGAGAGACAAAATGCCTTGTCCACAGAGTTAGTGTATAAAGCAGAGACAACATACATCCTAAAGTTCTTTACTCAACACTTTTTCTGCTGTCCTGTGACTGCAGATTATGGAATAAAGTCCCATTCAATCTACAACCTGCAAATAACCTGAAGGAGACAAAGCAGATAGTCTTAAATTTTATGTGCCAGTTTCAGTCTTTGAAGGGTATAATCTGTATGTTAAGAGGAGAGTCGTAACTGGTCCATGGTAGCCTGGAATATTGATGTAGAAGGAGGCATATATGAATAGAACAACCATCATTATAATATCTATGTCTATACCTATATCTATAACTATATGTGCACAACATTTACAGCTACCTCCAAATCTGCCATTACTGAATTCCATGTGAAGATAGCAAGCACTTAAAATTATTTTCTATAACTTGACGCTGTGAAGTTGGAGATAAACTCAACTCTTTTAAGACCAGGTAAAAAACCACAAAGAAACACCCCAATCCTAAATATACTCACTTCCTGCCATCACTTTGGGTGGAGGTACACGTGGCATTTTCATGATATATTTACCATTAGCCGTACCTTCCAGCAGGTGTGATTAATCTATCTAGGATTTATAGGTCAGTGAACCAATTTGAGCAATGACATATTATATTCTACATTAGGGAAATAAATCCACTGAATTTTTCTTTTTTAAATAATAAACTCAAGTAGTTCGAGATGTCTATCTGTAGATAACATTTTTTTTTTTTAAGTATTTGACTGCTGTGTCTTCATACAAGTCAGCAGAAGTTATGGGGTATCAGTACAACAATTATCCAGCACCTATTTACACAGAAAAGTAAACTCTTCCCAAACTCCAAAAAACAAGAGTCCATGTTAATAAGGCTTTCCCATGGGGAATACATTGTGCTTCTTGCAGTGTCTGCTAGTCGGATTGGTTGGCCAGATACTTCTTCAAGAAATTGGCACATTAAAATCCTTTCTTTTAGAACTATATACTAAAATATCAACAAAAGAGGATGGAAATGGAGGCCCACACCCGTAATCTTAGCACTCTGGGAGGCTGGTGGATCCCTTGAGCTCAGCAGTTTGAAACCAGCCTGGGCAAGAGTGAGATCCAGTTTCTACTAAAAACAGAAAAATTAGCTGGGTGGGCGCCTGTAGTCCCAGCTACTCAGGAGGCTGAGGCAGGAGGATCACTTGAGCCAAGTAATTGGAGGCTGCTTTGAGCTATGAGGTCACAGCACTCTACCCAGGATGGACAGAGTGAGACAGAGTCTCACTTTATAGATGGATAAATGAATGAATAAAAGAAATACCAGCAAAGAAAATGATGTGCTTCAAAAGATTCAGCATATGAGTATGCACACTACTTGATGGGGAAATGGGAATTAAGGTTAAAAAGAAAACAAGATTGGCTATGAGTGAGTTGGCAACAGTTCAATCTGAGCAATGGGTATTTAGAGATCTATTATACTATTCTCTCAATTGTTTTTTTTATAGACACATGAGTTTGAATTTTCCAGAAATTAAAAGTAAGTAAAAAAAAATCACCATTTAGATAGTACCTACAAGGTAACAGGTTGGTCAGTGGATCTTGAAAATGTGAAAGAGCTGCTTAAAATCAGCTCTTTTCAGGCACCACATGCTTTAAGGGGTCAACATTTTTATCCCATTTGCATTATCAGTACAGCATGGAGCTAAGAACGTAGAATTTCCAGATTCATATCCTACCTCTAGCCATGTGAGGTGTTTATCTATATATAAAAATTTAATGCCATCCTCTCTGAGCTGTGGTTTCTATATAGATGAAATAGGGGTTATAGTCATAATTACACCATAGTGCTTCTGTGAATATTTTATAGGGATGTCAAGCGCTTAGGCTAGAGTGTACAGGAAACAATTAAGCATTTTTTTAAATGCAGCCCTTAATATCATCCCCAGATCATTTTATGGTGCTGGAGACATGGGAGGGAGTCGATTAGTCAATGTCAGACAAGGGAAGAAAGTAACAATAACGGGGCAGGCACTAATAAAATGCATCCAATTAGGCATTCCCTAAATTTCACAAAGTCACCACCAAGTTTTCGTGTGTTTGTGTTTGTGCCCATACTCCTTGAGAGTTGGTGCAACAACTTGGTAATTAAAACAAATATCTTACATTTCCAACAAACTTAGCGGCATAAAATGGAAGGCAATTACTCAACTCTGATTTAGGCTTAATATGCAGCATCCCTTAATTTATCCTAATTTTATATTCAAAAGAATATCCTTAAGGTAATATCCTTCTACAGCTCGCAACGGCTGTAACACACCAAATTAAGGCCAACATCCATCAAGTGCACAGAAGCTGAACCCCCAGAGCAGAAAGCAAACCTCAGATCTAAGGAAATGTCTAGAGGCAGTCAGGAGTCTGGGGCAGGAAACACACCCTTGTGCATTGAGAAGACACCCTGTTGCCTTTATCCAAACTTAGCTCATTAACCCCCAGATATGCAATCAGCACCTAAGTGTAAGCAAAGCAGACATATTTACACATCGGCACAGATTGGTCCCCAGTCATGCCAACCCAAGGGTCCCATTAGCCACTGATGTACGGGATGGCATCCCTCCTGTGTAAGGTGCAGACCAGAGATATCCCGGCCCGAGAATCCTGCAAACTCGGCAGCAGGTTGTGGAGACAAGTACGCTTCACTTGTAAAAGGCATTTTCCATTTCCCCTATAGAAACAAGGAAGATGTCTCTCTTAGCTGCCAATATGATTCTCAAAACTGCTCATCACCCTTTGAATAAATAAGGTTAAATTTAGGAATAAGATGCGTGTGTGTGCCACGCATGCTGGAAATAAGGCATGCGATTTCAAATACTCAAGGCTGGCAAGCGATTATACTGACTGTAAACACTGAAAGTGCAAGTTGTCTATTTCTGTTGAGAGAAACGACCCCAAAACTTAATGGCTTAAGACCATAATGACCATGTATTACCTCATGAGAAAACTGTCAGAAATCGTCAGAGATAGATAGATAGATGGGCCGATATCCTCTTTTTATGAGCCAGCCTTAGAAATCACATAATATTGCTTCTGGCTTTTTCTTTGTAGGGCAGGGCACTGGGCTGGGGGATGTTGTGTCCCTTGACCCCTGCTGGCTCTTTCCTTTGAAGGGAGAAATTGTCAGAGATTTTGCAGACTTACTCTGAAGTTACCACTCTGAACATTTCCTTTATGCCAGGAAGCGTGCTAACTAAGCACATTAGGTTCTATCACCTCCTCTAATTCTGACTACAAATCTTTGAGATAGAGACATTATTATTATGACCCCACTTTGATGACAAGAAAAGTGTACAACGCAGGCATATTGCTCAAGGTCAATTAGGTCACTTACCCAACACCTGAGCTGAGATGGTTGTGTTAGTTTACAGAAGCCTCTCAAGTGATGCCCAAACCATGATCCCTTTTTTGAGATCCACTGGCTTGAGCAAAGAGCTTCACTGCTTCTTGTCTTAAAAAAATCCTGAGAGCAACAGCTCCCACCCTGAATAAGGGGTTGTTTTCATAGTGCCTGGTGTTACCACTCTGCCATTCTAGGCAAGGCTTCCTAGACCAGGGAGTCCTAAGATTGACCAGAGACCTGGAGCTCAGTCTACATGCACTGTCAGGAGCAGTGATTTACCAGGAGCCCAGGAGATCCTTGTCTCATTGTGGGTGACAAGGTGTGTTACCAACAACCTCTGTACCACCTTCCTCAAACGCCTGTCCCCAACACCTCCAGGACAGCAGGAGACGCCCAGTGCGACCCCTCTCAGGCCATCCTGGCTGTTGGTCTGGGAGGAAGGGCATTAGGTCTAGTGATCACTACTCTGGCTTTTCAGTACCGTGTTGTTTTGTGAACACTTAAACTCTGATTTATTTTTTTATTTTTATTTTTATTTTTGAGACAGAGTCTCTAGCTGTTGCCCTGAGTAGAGTGCTGCGGTGTCACAGCTCACAGCAACCTCAAACTCTTGGGCTCCAGTGATTCTCTTGCCTCAGTTTCCCAAGTAGCTGGAACTACACGTACCTGCCACAACACCCGGCTATTTCTTTTATTG
This sequence comes from Loris lydekkerianus, assembly GCA_963574355.1. Lineage (NCBI taxonomy): Eukaryota > Metazoa > Chordata > Mammalia > Primates > Lorisidae > Loris > Loris lydekkerianus. Next base: position 55,993 of record CAUYPK010129462.1, on the reverse strand, counting down.
CAGTTGTCATTGTTGTTTGTCTGGTTGGAGATGAGTTCAAACCTGCCACCCTTGGTGTATGTGGCTGGTGCCCTGCCGACTGAGCGCTGCCTAAACTCTGGTGTTTTTGTGAGTGAAGTTCATTTACTTTGACAAGGAGAGGTAAACACTGTATTACACATTTTGGGTCTAGAACATAAACACTCATTTGGGAAGTATTCTGACCACACCTCTTCACCGCCTCCTTTTAAATCCTTTCAAGTTATTCTTTTAATTTAATTTCCCATTTCACAAGTGGAGTGCGTATCTTTTTGGATGTTTATGAGCCACTTGATCCTCCCTCAGAAAGCTACAAGGTTTATTTCCACTTTCCATTCAGTCTATCAGCAAATGCCATTGTATAAGAGAGGATGCTCTGGACCAGTCTTTCCCAGCAAATACTCCCTGGCCCGTATCACATGTGCGTCCTCTCTGTGTGAACACACACGCACAAATCCACACACAGACTCATTTTCTATTTCCTCATTTTTGGGTTATAAACTCTTCATATGCTAGGATTAGCTTTTTTGTTTTGTTTTGTTTTTCATTGCTGTATGCCCAACACTTAGAAGAGCCGATACCCAATAAATATTTATTTATTTATATAATAAAAGTTCTTTTTCTCTTAAAAGTTCATCATATGGTGGCCTTTCTTTGGAAGTTTTCCACTGTATAGGGATGCCTTAATTACTTCTTGCCCCCTCCTCTACTGATGGACCTTTAGGTTTTTCTACTCTTTGGTGGTATCAAAATATGCATCAATTACTACCAGCCTAATAAGCATCTGCAGGGTTCACTCTCAGAAGCAGAACTACTAGGTCAATGAAGACACTCATTTTAAAGATGGAGACATATTCCCAGTTTGTTCGCCCACAGGCTGTACTGATGCACTGCTCCCTATCACCTTCCAGTAGGAGACCAACCCCTTCTCTTATAGATACACCTGCCACATTGCTTTGACTCTGCCAGTTTCTGTCCCTATGTGAATAACAAGGAAACTAATGAAAGGGTCATAGTCTCAAAGTCTCACTGCTTCAAGATGATGGGGCCAATCCTCACTCCTGCTTGTGCCAAGCTCTTTTTTGTAGTTGGTTTCCCACTGCTATAAAAGAATAGCATAGCCTGGGTAGTTTACAAGGATCGTTTATCAGCTCACAGTTCTGGAGGCTGGGAATTCCAAGGACAAGGCACTGGTACTGACAAGGGCATGGTGGAAGTCATCACATGGGTGAGAGCACATGTGAGAGGGAGGACAGTGGGAAGAAGCAAGAGAACAGGGGGCCAAGCTGATACTTTTTATCAGGAACCCACTCCCAGAATAACTCGCTCCCATGCTAATGTCATCAACCCCTTCACCAGGCCAGAACCCCTATGACCTAATCACCTATTAAAGCTCCCACCTTCCAATACTGTTACATTGGCAATTAAATTCCAACATGAGTTTTGAAAGGGGCATTCAAACCACAGCACACCTTGACCTTTCTTTAGAAGGATCTGCCTCCCAGTATCACACTCACATGGCCAGCAGGTAGGTGCAGGAGGCCTGGGCTCCAGGTTCCTCCTCACTTGGACCTGTCTACAGGTGCCTTCTTTGAGAGGATACCAAGGTGATAAGACACAACCCTTCCTAACTTCTGCTAATCTCTCTTTTTAGATTTATTTATCAAATTGTACAAAACATACATAACATAAAATCTACCATTTTAGTCATTTTCATTGTACACATCAGTGGTATTAAGGACATTCACACTATTTTGTGACTGTCACCACTGTTCAACCCATTCTGGGAGTGGGTTCCTGATAAAAAGTATCAGCTTGGCCCCCTGTTCTCTTGCGTGTTCCCACTGTCCTCCCTCTCACATGTGCTCTCACTATTTTGTGAATGTCACCACTGTTCAACTTATTCATCTCAGAAGACTAAAACTCCATACCCCTTAAACGATGATTGCCACTCCGCCTCTTCCTAGCCTTGGCAACCACTATTTCACTTTCTGTGTCAATGAATTTTGGCTGCTCTCATACTGCATGTGAGTGGAATCTTACACTATTTGTCTCTCTGTGACGGACTTATTTCACTTAGCATAATGTCGTCAAGGTTCATCCATGTCATGGCATGTGACAGGATTTCCTGCCTTTGTAAGGATGAATAATATTCCATTGTATGTTTAAATCACATTTTTCTTATCCATTCATCCATCATCGGACACTTGGGCTGCTTCCACACTTCAGCTGTTATGAATAATGATGCTTTAAACATGGGTGTGCAATATCTGTTCAAGTCTCTGCTTTCAATTCTCTTGGGGATATACCCAGGAGTGGAATTGATGGATCATATGGTAAATGAACTCCTATTTTTTTTTTTTTTTTGAGGAACCCCCATACTATTTTCTATAGCACCTACACCATTTTACATTCCCATCAGCAGTGCACAAGGGTTTCAATTTCTCCACACCTTCGCCAACACTTACTTTCTTTTTATTTTTTTAATAATGGCTATCACAGTGGGTACGGAGGAATATCTCATTGCAATTTTGATTTGCATTTCCCTAATCATTAGTGATACTGAATATCTTCTCATGTGCATATTTAGTATATAAATGGTTTGACAATTAAGTTCATGAACTCATCCGAGAAAAAGTGTTATATTCCTCGTTGCTGAATCTGAAAGTCCGCCCCTTGAGAAGCTATGCACCAATACCAGCACCTAGTCCACCCTTTAAAGCAATTTTGGAACTCTTTCTCTGGAATGGCCATCAGAGCTTTTGTTATATGATGAGGGTGGACAATTAAGTTTGCAAACTCATCCTAGAAAAAGTGCTACACACTTCATTGCTGTGTGTGTGTGTGTGTGTGTGTGTGTGTGTGTGTGTGTCTTTTTTTGAAGAAATATCTCTTTAAATCTTTTGCCCATTTTTGGAACGAGTTGTTTGGTTTAGGAGTTCTCCCAATATTCTCGATAATCGATCTCTTATCAGATAAGCAACAACACACGTATCCTTTTCCTTCTCTTCTCTCCCCTAGCACAGATTGGGAGAATGCCATGGGGACTCTCATTATTCAGGAACAGGCAGAGTTCAGGAGCATAACCTGCAGGCAGGTTTGCTGTGGGAGCAAGGGGCTACACACGGATACGGACAGAAGAGACGGAGAGGGAGAGATCACTCTTTTTCCTCTTCTACTTCCTGGACAGGTCGGCCAGAATCCTCCTGATTCCTGACAAACTATGGAATGAGCAATGCACAGTGGGCATTTTCCCTCCACATGTTTTCTATTCCCCATCAGAAGGGCTAAAGTAGTGTTTTAAAAATGTAGGTCAGGATGAAAAGAGATTTAACTTTTAATGTTAGAATTGAAACAGCATGAGCGACTTCTTTGAATACAATAAGAAAAGCTACAGGATATTCCCTGAAACAATCATTTCTAACTATATTCCTCTGCATTTCATAAATAATAAATGTGTTTAAAAAATAACCCTGTAGTAACACATTCTCTAATATACTAGTTATGCAAGCTGGATATAACTCTAAGAATCCCTAAATGTGAGAAAAATTGAATTTGGTGGTACTTTTTTTTAAGCTAAAAATTAAATTTCCCCGGCCCCATGCAGACCTTTTCCCTCACAGCTATTGTCATAACTGGATTTTTAAGCTTTGTGAAAACATTGCAGTTTGCAATAAAGCAAAACGTTGTGTCAAAAACTGCTTAGAATACAGAAAAGCATGTTTCCGATATATACAAGAGGGCCACTGTTTAGCTGGTGGAGTCACCGATATTGCTTGTGGATGTCAGGGTGACAACTGTGGCTTGCACTGAAGTTCTAACCCCAGCGATAGTCACATTACAAATTAAAAATACAAAATCCTTCTTCAACTTATCAAAGAGGTGGTTTTCCCCAGCTTCCTTTGCCTAACTCAACCCTTATCACTCTTTTCTTCTTCTCTAGGATGAAGGTTAGAATCCAAGCAGTGATGAACACTCCTGGCTTCAAAGAACGGAACATGTTTGCTCTGAAGGTAGCAGGGTGTCTGGGAGAAGAGAGATGTGTTTAATAAAGTATTGAAGAGTTGCAAGGTGGGCTGTGAATAAAACAGCAGACTGGGGAGGGGGGTAAGTGTGCTGCTTCCTGGCATCTGCCTAACTGACTACCGTCCGCTCCCCTGGAACTCAAGCATGCGTGTGTGTGCATGAAGGACTCTTGCACCACGGACATCTTTACTTCCCAACGACACGAGATGACATCTGCTTTGGGGACCTGAGACCCCAATATCTGACAACAACTGATGCTCTACTGGGCTCCTTTTCTAAGTTTCTGCTGTGCTGATGGTGGTATTGGTTTTAAGAGGCTGGTGTTTTTGGCTTGCTTGTTGTTGATGTATGTTTTCATGGTGGAGGAAAAAGAAGGAAATAATCTGAAAGGATGAAACACACACACACACACACACACACACGCGTGCGCACGTGCACATATGTGTGCGCACAACCATGATTGACTGGCGTACTCTCTTCATTTTTACTCCCCTCATGGCTCTTCCCTCATGCGAGGGCTATTTTTGAAGATTCCCTCATGAATGCAATGCTGCTAAAGCTCTTGGGAGCTCTGGGATAACTGTCCAACACAGAGCTGATCCCAAGCACTTAATAATTTCCTTGGGCCAACAAGGTTACCTCATATAAAATAATTAGGGAAGAGGAGACAGTATATAATTAATGCGTTAAAAGTGGTCTTATTTCTGAGTTCAAGGCCTTTTTCCTCAAGCGTGTCCTGAGTTGTGTGCTGTGAGCTCACCCTTTCATCATCCAGCAACAATCTCTGCTCCAGAAGTGGCACTCGTAGGTTCCAGACATCAGGATCCTCTTTGCTCTCTTTTATTCCCTCCCTCTCCTCCACCCTTGATCAAATGGTTCACAACCTTGACTGTACGCTCTGAAAAATCTAGATGCCCAGGGATCCTCAGACCAATTAAAACAGAATCTCTGGGGGCAGCGCCCAAACATCAATCTTCCCTAAAACTCCCCATGGGCACCAATGTGTACCCAACACCCAGGAACCTAATCACAAGCGCCAAGAACGATACCATCTGCTGAAGGGATTCAACGCAACTAAAGGACAAGCAGCAGCTCTCAGTCAGCTGGGGGAGCATCCAAAGTTTCTGCTGTGCTGATGGCGCTGTGGATTTGAAGTGGCTGGGGAGGAGGAGTTGGGCGGGGGTGGAGGCTGCAACACGGAGCCAGCAGCTTGGTGGATGAACTGTGGCAAACTGCAACTATCTTCACAATGAGGACGAATACCATTGTGTTATTATCTTGCAGGATGGGAGGATTTGTTGCAACAGAGCCACTCTCTTTTTCCTTTAGGATTTTGAGTCCATCTCACCTGAGTAGAGGGCCGTGGTGTCACAGCTCACACCAAACTCAAACTCATGGGCTCAAGTGATCCTCCTGCCTCATCCTCCCAAATAACTGGAACTACAGGCGCTCTTCATAACGCATGGCTAGTTTTTTCTATTTTTAGTAGAGATCAGGTCTTGCTTTGCTTAGGCTGGTCTCCAACTCCTAAGTTCAGTCGATTCACCAGCCTTAGTCTCCCAAAGTGCTAGGATTACAGGTGTGAGCCACAGCACAGGTGCCATTGACCAAATCCTTAAGCTGACCTAATTTTCATAGACAGGATCTGCGCCGTATGTACGTGTCAGTACAGCAAGCCTAGCTCCTTATGTTGGCCACCTCCAAGCACCTTATGCACGCAGTACTAATTTAAAACTAGCTGATGAACAACTACAGGCCTACAGGAGAGAAAAACACAACTGAATTCAAGGATGGGGAGGAGAGATGGGAGGAAGAGGACTCAGGAAGCTCTCACCTAACTGGGTACAGTGTAGGGGTCTATGGCACACCTCCTGAGTGAAGGGCTCACCTGCAACTCAGATGCCTGCCACCTGTAACCCCATCATATGGACCCTTACATTAATTTGGAGCAAAAAAGAAATGGGTGTTGCTGGATCTTTCATCCATATGGAAAGAAAGAGGAGAAATATGTTTTGAAAGAATTCATCAGCCTGTGAACACTTTCAGAAGAACTTTTTTTTTTTTTCTTTTGTCTACAGCATGCTTTTAAAGGTATAAGCTAGCAGTGTCAGCAGGGCCTGAGGATTTGGTAGAAATGCAAATTCTTGACCCTCACCTTGACCTAATAATTCAGAAGAGCTAAGGGTACACTCTTTATGTGGTGATGCAAACTCAAGGCTGAGACTTCCTCTGAGGAAAGAAAACTGGATTCAGGTAATCAAAGGGTTACTGACAATGATTGGTAGATTAGTGACTGGCTGGCTAGCTGGCCAAGAAGTGGCCAGACACTTGCAGGAGTAACGCTGAAGCGACTGCCTTCCAGCGGCCACAACAAAACCCAGGCCCTGGGAGAATAGCTGCAAGGAGGAAGTGCAGGCCTCTCTGTGCAAAAATAAAAACAAAATTAAAAAGCCATGTGGGTGTTTACTTATCTGTTTATTTTGTATGGACATGGGACAGAAAGAATCCAGAAAGATCTGGATTAAAAAGCTACTTTCAAGAACTCTAGGGACCCAGAAGAAGCTTTTCAAAGTTGAGTCTCCAAGACACGTGTTTGGTCTTGCTAAGCGAGCACTTTTCCCTTTAAAAATGCACAGATGCTCATTCAGCCTACAAAGCTGTGTCTTCTGCACCTTCAGGAGAAAGGAGGAAGAACGCATGAGCATGTGGATGCATATTAGTTTCCAAAGGCAGAGCCCTGAGGATTCCTTCCTGTAATTTTCCAAGAAGCCTCCCAGGCCTGCTGACTATCGGGCTGCAGCAAATGTCATTAACTTTATCAACCTGCTAAACCTAATATCTAGGTCTGACCACAGAGCAGAGGAAATTCTGATACATGCCACATGGTAAGAGGCTGAAATCTTGTGTGTGCAGGGTCCCCGGTCGCATGTCTCAATGTACCAGGTTGTTGGCGATTGTAATTATGGAGTATGGAGGAGCTGTACATCTGAGGGTTGTCACGATCTCCAATGCTGTAAACTTTGGAAAAGTTATTTATGCAAAAATAAATATATAGGCGATACAATTACCTACAGAAATAGAACTACAGGTTTATTTTATTAAAAAAAAAAGGTTACATAACCTTGTGAGGAACTCGCCGGAGATAATTTCACCAGGCTTATTTTATTCCCATTTCCAAATATCAGGCCTACCCAGGGGAGCTCCAGTTCTTTGCTCATCTGTCCGTGTTTGTGTGTTTAAAATCAACTTTGATATATTTGCTATCAAATACTTGCTCAAATACCAAGCTCTTACTATATTCCAGGCAGGACACTGAGCCCTTGGTGGCCACCATCTGATCCATTGGTGCCCCCAAGCATTTACCGATTGCCTGCTTATCCCGGCCACTGGTCTGAAGGCTGGAGCTCTGCCAGGGAAGAAAAGGCATCAGAATCCCTGCTTGAAGCCCACATTCACCATTCATGTGAAAGGTGAGGGATTTAGGTGATAACCTACATTAACGGGAATCTATTGGGTGATATGTGCCATGAAACAAAATCACATGATGAAAGGGAGATGGAGGTGGGAATGTTTATCACAGTAAGGCCAAGAAATGGAGACTCAGGGAAGTTCAGTAGCTTGTCTAAGGCATCATGACTGTAGGTGGTAGAATATTCATTTGAATCCAAAGTAGTAGGGTGTTTACCTCTTCTTCTTTTTTGAGACAGATTCTCCCTGCCTCCTGGCCTGAAATGCAGTGATGTTATCCTAGCTCACAGCAGCCTCAAACTCCTGGGTTCAACCCAAGCTCCTGCCTCAGCCTCCCAAGTAGCTAGGACTATAGGCAAGCAATGTCATGCCCAACTAATTTTTCTTAGTTTTTGTACAGTTGGGATCTTGCCATATTGCCCAAGCTGGTCTGAATTCCTAGTCCTCTCCCCTTGGCGTCCCAAACTGCTAGGATTACAGGAGCCACAAACTGCTAGGATTACAGGAGCCACAGAGCCTGACCCAGATGCTAGTTGTGAATTAGCCTTGGGCAGGGGTGGGGTGGAGGGTGTGCTAGTGTATTTACTGCATGGTGCATGGAAGCCTGCACTCCCCCTACAGATCTGCCCTCTGTCCCTCCATCCCCACTGCCCTTGGCCCTGGAAAATGAAGGGCAGGTGTTGCTAACAGTTCACCACACTGCCTGGAAGCCTGTTGGGTTGCACCAAAGGCAAGAGCTCAGGTAAGCAGCTTGAGCCCGTCATTTTCAACTGGTAGGCCATGGCACACTGGTGTACCACAAACATTTTTAAAGATCATTAATTTACTTAAATTATGCTTGAAGAAAGTTCAAAGGACAGTCAGTATATTATTTGTGTTATTCTTTTTTTTTTTTTTTTTTATCAAAATAACTTAAACGTGCCACAGAAGTTTAAATATAGGTTCAAGTGTGCCATGAGATAAAAAATAAGGCTGAAAAACACCACCCTAGAGGGAGGGTAAAGGGGCTCTTATTCCAAGGCTCGCCTTAGACCAGCTGCTTTCCTATCTGCTTCCACCTCCTGGAAATCACTTTCTCTCACTGCCCTCCAGGCTTAGGGGTGATAGTATCTTCTGTGTAAATAGTCCAGGACACTGCCCTATGGATCGCTAAGCAGTCTGTGTCTCCTTAAATCACCAGATTTGTGTATGTTCTGGTTAGGCATCACCAAAAATCTCCAAATACAGACATATGGACTACTTTGTTTAATGACACAGGAGTCCACTTGGAAATGGCAGCAGTAACTACCAAGGTTACTGGCAGAGTGGCACCATTATAACATAAACCTCTTGAGATGAATGTTGGTTTCCTAGTTTACTCATCACTCTGTAAGACAATTACTGGAAGATGTTTCTAAATACCTTCTCAGAAGTCTTGTGGATTTGTTGAGTAGTAGATGCTGTGAGGTCTACGTTCACCCAACACTCACCTAGCCTAGAGTGGCTACACCATTCACATTCAACACCCAGCAGGTAAGATATGGTGAGTTCACTCATTCCTTGAAGCCAACCCTCCCCCAGGAATCAAAACACAGATGCAGGGAAATGAAGGATGTTAATAGTGGAAAAACACTGCCAGGAAAATAAGCAAAGAGATTGGCAACCACCCTCACATTCAGGAGGGAGTATTACAGGTTGTAAATGCTCACCACAGAGAACAGCCACAGCAAGCCTTCCATGCCTGCTGACTGGGGCTCCAAGGTTGGCACACACAGGGCTGTGACAAACGGCACCTGCCATTAGGACCAAACGCCGGGACCAAAAGCCAGGGCCTTCCCATTTCTGAATCAGATGTGGTTTCTATCCATGCCTAATACTCAAGCCTTTCAGAGGTCTATCCCCATGGTTGAGACCTCTCCATCACAGTACGAACCAATTCATTCCACCTATCTTGGGGATCCAGCCAAGTCCTCCTCTGTAAGGTGACCCCCTGAAGTTGTGCAGGGTACAACCTGTGTGAAGATATATGCAGACCTGGAAATCAGAGCAGGGATTATCCTAAATAATAATTATAGCTGCCAGTCATAGCCATCAAATATCCAGTAAGGGTTAAGACAGTGTGCTTGGAGTTTTGTGCATTTTCTAATTCATATAATATATCAGTGGTGTGCAGGCTATCAGTGATCCTCGACCTTTCGAGTTCATTTCTTTTTTCTTTTCTTTTCTTTTTCTTTTTTTTTTTTTTTTTGCAGTTTTTGGCCAGGGCTGGGCTTGAACCCACCACCTCAGGCATATGGGGCCGGTGCCCTACTCCTTTGAGCCACAGGCGCTGCCCTCATGCTCATTTATTATATAATCTCTTTCTCTTGAGTATGCATGGACCTGGAACTTACTTCTAACCAAAACAATTTGGCCAAGGTGATAGAAAGCCACACTGTCATTATGTGCATATATACACACGTTCATATCTGCACATAGCCACTTAAATATATATATATATATATGACTATTACATGTGAACACATACATGTATAAGTGTGTGCATGTACATATGCATAGTAGAACCTCTGTAAGTTGACCACCCAAGGGATTATAACAAACTGGTCAACATAAGGAACAAGGTCTATTGTACTGATGTGGTACACATCTAGTCTATGAAATTTAGGTCAACTTAAATAGGTGGTCATTGTAGGGAGGTGGTCAGCTATGGAGGCTCTACTATATATTATTAACTCTCTACATCAATGGGATTAAAGAGGCAAGCTGCTATATAGACAAAAAACTGTGGAAAAAAGCCATATAGGCAGCAACTGTGGGTGACCTCTGCGAATGAAGGCAGCCTCTGGCAGCAGAAAATGGACTCTGGCCAATAGCCAACAAGAATCTAGCACTCTCAGACTTCCAATTAGAGAGAACAAATTGAGCCAATAGCCTGGGTGAGCTTAAAAGTATATCCATTCCCAGATGAACCTCCAGATGAGAACACAGCCCACCCAGCACCTTCTTTAAAGTCGTGTGAGGCCATGAACACAGGACACAGCTAAACTATACCATATTTCTGGCCCATAGAAATTGTGAGAAAATAAACTGATGGAGACTAGTGAGAGGTAATTTATAACAAAGAGCAGAAAACTCATGCATTTAGCTAAATCAGGATTAATATTACCGTTTTCCCAAATGAAGAAGTGGCAGCTTGAGAAGTCTGGGGAAATTATCTAAGGCTACATGCATAATAAATAGCACTAGAGTTTAACCCAAGACCTGCTGAGCTCCAGTCAGGAATGTGTAAATTCACCCAGACACTCTAGAATCCATTTTCCATTATAGAGGGTTAAATAGTGTCTTCCAAAAAGACATGCACATGTCCTAATCTCTGATATCTGCGAATGTAACCTAACTTGGAAATAAGGTTTTTACAGATTTAATAATGTTAAAGGTCTCAAGATGAAATCATATTGGATTTAGGATGGACCCCAAGTTCAATGACAACTGTCCTTATTTAAAAAGGACACACATAGACACAGAGGAGAAGGCTGTGTGCAGAGGGAGGGAGACACGGGAGTGACTCAGCTACAGGTGAGGGGTCATGAGGATTACCCAGAAACATCAGAAACTAGGGGGGAGGTATAGAATGGACACTTCCTCAAAATTCCCAGAAGGGAAAAACACTCTCCACAGCTTGATTTTAGACTTCTAGTCCCCCAAATAGGAATAGAATACATTTCTATTGTGGCAATTTGGTACAACAGGTTTTGGAAATTACAAAGAGAGCCTCTGTTGCCTTGAGGCTTTGTGAACTTCAAGGATATGTCTAACTACCTACAACCAACTCAAACAAGCTATGTATACCCTGAGGAGGCAAAAGAAACAGTGGAGAGGACGCAGGCTTCAGGCAGAAGCCTAGGGATTATATCATGGTCAGATCAGAAATGATCTCACCCAAGTCACTCGACTTCTGGGGAAGTCTCTTCCTTACCTGTAATGTACACCATCACTAATGATTACAACGACTTATGGACCTATGATCCATCTAGATTCCCATCTCCCCCATCAATAACAGTGGTAGCATTTTCAGTTATTCCTTTAAAGATGCTAGGGTTACTTTTAAAACAAATTTCACGGCATAGGGACTGCAGGGAAGTGTTTTAGGAGAGTAAATCCCAGACCTCAATTCCATTGGGGAAGCCCCAGGTCTATTAGTGTGTGAAGCTGAGACGTTTGCTAGAACAACTGTGGGCCTTAGACTGCTTATCTCTGTACCACGGCTAATCATAGTACCTAACTCACAGGGTTGTTCTGAGGAATTAATAATTTAGAGAAATGAATATACATAAACTACACAATAAGTAGGAATTGGCCAATAAACATTTGCTTTTGTTATTAAATAGAAAAATGGTGTTTGAACTAGGGATCCTTACAGCCAATTTGAGTATCCCAACCCCGCGACTCCCCTTCTCCATCTTTTACTTAAGAGCCTGCAGTTGCACGGAAAATACTTGTGTGTTGACTGAGAAAGCGTGTACTCACTGCTGGTGCATATTTCTGTATCCACAATTAATTATTAAGTGTCATATAAACGTGAAACCACTGCCTCATGCTGTCTGCTTTTGGAGGGTAGGGAGTGATTTCTTTCCTTGGAACAATCACTGATCTACCCCAATGGTAGGATTCTCAGTGATAAACAGCCACATTTTCAGAGAAGGGCAAAAGTGTCTGAAAAAGCAAATTCTTCTTTTTTTTTTAATGTCCCAGGTCACTCCTCCATTCAATGGTGCCTCTGAGTATCAGAGAGAACTGCAACATGCAAGTTATCATTGGGGTCCAGGCAAACATTTATTTAATTGACAATTAATCTGATTGGATTTCAGATGGTTTCATTTTGTACTTATAAAGTCTTCCTACAGCCATAGCTCAAAAATGTGTGAGTTAGGTCCCAGAAATCACCTGGGCAGCTTGTTAGAAAAATTCCCATACACTGCTCCAAGCCCAGGCGGTCTGATTTTGTAGGGCTGGGGGTAAACTCTCCAAGTGTACATTTTTAATAAATGCCTAAGTGGCTCTCCTGTAGGCTACCCTGAGACCCCAGTTGAGAAAGAATGCCCTAAAGGGACATCCAGGACTTGTGGGTCCTTCTTCAGACTTGTGTCAATTTGCTTTCTTCCCTGGTATTTTTCCAGGATTCCTGGCAAAGGCTGGAGTCTTCCCCAGGGCGCTGTTCTGTAAGAGCGGCTGAATGTCAGCTACTGAGATACAAGGGGGAGGAGAGAGAGCTCTGAGAATATAAAATATTTCCACCTGAGATGCTCAGGTTCCCGGCGAAGCAATGGGGAGAGTCTATTCATCAAATAGAGTACAGGCCTGACTTGAAGAAGAGCAACTTGCATCTGGAATATCATAACTCCCACTTGGGTGCAGAAGGCAAGGAGGGGCCTGTGTTAGATCTTCCTAACTTTCATTTCAGAAGAGGGAGGCATTTAGGAAAATGAACATCATTGGCACCGATCTTTCTTTGGAACAGAATATTTCTACCAACTCTCTTCCTTTTAGATGTAAAGAAGGCAGAGACAGAAATGGATGTATTCCCCAAATGGATCACATCGAGGACAAAAGCACTTCCGAATTTCTTTATGGGATACATGGCAACAGTGGTGTCCAGAAACTCTGTATTTCATGGCTGATCCTATGTTCTTGTTAACCGGCTCCCCTGGCAGTAACCAGGGTGGACTCTTCCCAGTCAGAGTGAGGCCCGGGAAAATCACTGGGATTTTTCTATTTAGATATCAATGGAGAACAGAGATTCAGCCCCTTCTTAACAGCCCTCCACTTGCTAAAATTAATAGCTGCTTAAGATGATAAGAATGCTAGTTTCTAGAAATGTCTGCTGGGTAAAATGTGAAGTGAGGTGGCTTTAACTAAACAGCATTTGTCTTGTACCATGGAGAGATAATATCTCAAATTATCGCAAGGTCAGTAGGGAATCTGGGGGCTGTTATTTTAAAGACTCAGAGAGGTCTTGAAAAGTAAAGCTTCGTGGAAACTGACGAAGAGAGATGGGCAGGGCGATACTGGCATTCATTTTACGTGCGGTGCTAAAAGTTCATCAATCACCAAGGATGTTCGAAAGAAGCATTTTGGATATGAAAAGTAAGCTAAATACAACTCGGAATTGCCTTTTTTCTAACTTCTAGATTCCAAATCATGGCAAGTCAGGTTTACCAGTCGATCCTGTAATCTGAGCTGGGACTCCCTAGACTAGATAACACCAAGGTCCCTCCTAGCTCTGAAAATACAATTATGATTTTTTTTTTTTTTATTACATTTGTACCGTAACATGAGGCAAACATTCCACAGAGGAATAAATATGCTAAACTCAGTGAGGTATTTTAGAAGGAAATTATGGTCTGAAATCAGAAATGCACTGATTATGTTCCTATTTCCTTCACAGCAGCATGTAGAGATATCATTCCAAATATTTTAGCATTGGATAGATCAGGCAGAAAACCAAAGATAGGTTTCTAACCCAGGCTGCAACACTATTTTTGTTTAATGTTTCTGGCCACGTCAAGTAGAACGTTCTCCTCAAGTTAAATATATACCTTAGCTGGGGAGCATAAATCAACTATAATTATAATATCCTTCACCCCAAGAGGCCTTTAGCATTTCCTTTATAAAAGTTACACAGTTGAGATCAGCACCTTGCTAATAGATCCGCCCTCCTTGAAAACACAATTATGCCACATGCAGGGCTGGGAAGTGGTTTGCATGCCTGCTGTCACTGTGTGTTTCAGACACAATCGCTTCCCACTTTGGACTTAGCTGCTGGCTGCTCAGAAGCTCTGTTAAGAGAGTGTGCCAGGAAGGGCTGGGCCTTCCCCTGCCAGGCAAGGGGCACAGGGCCAGGTCCACAGAGGCCTCTCAGAGAAACACCTCCTGGACAAAGAATTCCACAGCCTCCGGGTTTGAACTTCTCTGGGGAGGGCCCGAGGCGAGGCTGCTGCTGACTCAGAACTTCTGCAAAGGACATACTGTACCCAGGCACTGGAGAGTAAGGGAACAGGGACGAGAGGTGGGCAATCTGAGGATGGCTGGTATCCATGTGCTCAGGGTCTGGCTGTGGATAGCAAAAGGAGAGCTGCTATCCTACAACACGGCACCCTGCCCTGGCAGAGAAGGGGAAGAAGGGTGGACCCAGCAGCCACTTGGCCTGGGCCTCAAGTTCATGGGGCAGGGGATAGTGAAATAGGACCACTGCCTTTTTCCCCAAGTGAAGATGTGCACAGCGCTGTACAGATTAGTACCGACTATAATTATGGAAATGAATTAAAAGCACTACTTTATTACATGTGAATATGTGAACAGAGAGTAATTTCTGAAACCTTGTTTTTGCACTTAAAAAAAAAAAAAAAAAAAGTTAAATGTCCGGGCCCAGTGACTCATGCCTGTAATCCTAGCATGCTGGGAGACTAAGGCGGGTTCATGCCTGTAATCCTAGCACGCTGGGAGACCAAGGCGGGCTCATGCCTGTAATCCTAGCACGCTGGGAGACCAAGGCGGGCTCATGCCTGTAATCCTAGCATGCTTGCAGACCAAGGTGGGCTCATGCCTGTAATCCTAGCACGCTGGGAGACCAAGACGGGCTCATGCCTGTAATCCTAGCACGCTGGGAGACCAAGGCGGGCTCATGCCTGCAATCCTAGCACACTGGGAGACCAAGGCAGGCTCATGCCTTTAATCCTAGCACACTGGGAGACCAAGGTGGGCTCATGCCTGCAATCCTAGCACACTGGGAGACCAAGGCGGGTGGATTGCTTGAGGGCAGGAGTTCAAGACCAGCCTGAGCTAAAGCCAAACCCCATCTCTACCAAAAATAGAAATTCTAGCCAGGCATTGTGGCAGGTGCCTGTAGTCCCAGCTACTCGGGAGGCTGAGGCAAGAGGATCACTTGAACCTAACTAAGAGTCTGAGGTAAATTGCTGTGGGCTATGACACCATGACACTCTACCCAAGGTGACAGAATTAGATTCTGTCTCAAAAAAAAAAAAAAAGGAAAAAAATATTAAATAAATAAAATTAATAACCCTCAGGGAGATCCCTTCCCTTCGCTCATACACACACAGTCCTTCCTCAGCCTGCCAGAGGCTTGGGTGGTGGACAGACATGTCCATCATGCTTCTCCTGCCTGAGGCCTCTTTCCAGCTGCTTCTCCACCTGTCAGGGCCCAGCTTCACCTGGCAGAGGCTTCACCTGAAACACAGGCTGCATAGTGTTGGACGGGAGGCAGGTAAGGAGGAATACCACCCAAGACACCAAGAGGATTAAAAAGAGGGAGCATTGCCCGAGGCTCTCAGGGAACGCTTCCAGGAGAGAGTGAAGCCTGAGTTCAGTTAGGAGACGCTAGTACAGTGATTTTCAACTGGTGTGCCTTGAGAGGATCTCAGGTATGCTGCAAAAATCTTTAAAGATCATTAAATTATTTTCGAAAGAAGTTCCAAGCACAGTAGGTATATTCTCTTTTTTGATCAACAAAATTTGAGTGTACTGTGGAAGTCTTAACTATAGGTTCTGGTGTGCCTTGAGATAAAAAAAGGTTGGAAAGACTCATCTAGTAGGTAAACTTTCCAGCTGTTTACCTGGCATGCAATTTGCTTCTCCTTGATTTGAGGAGAAGATCTTTGCAGCCAAGAATCTAACCCTGAACCTCACAAAGTATTTAGTGCAGTTACCAGTGAGATCTGATCTTTGTGGGCCTGGGGCTGGAAAGGATCTGAGAAAACCTTCTTCACTCCAAGCAGACATCCCACCTTCCTAGCACTGTGGTCCTGCCCACCCCCCCACCCCCCCCAACAACCTCTCTTGGGAACTAGGGAGAAACATCCACCCAGAGCTACAGAGCCAGAAAAGCTACAAGTGGGTGCAACAACCTGCATTTTAAAAATTATTATTAATACTATTTTTATTATTTTTAATGTATTTATTTAGTTATCTATTTACTTTTCTGTTTGTTTTTGAACAGAGTCTCATTCTGTTGCCCTCGGTAGAGTGCCGTGGTGCCATCCTAGCTGACAGTAACCTCAAAACTCTGAGGCTCAAGAGATCCTTCTGCCTCGGCTCCCAAGTAGCTGGGACTATAGGTACTTGCCATGGTGCCTGGCTAATTTTTCTATTTTTAGTATAGCTGAGGTCTCGCTTTTGCTCAGATTGGTCTCTAACTCCTGACCTCACACAACCCATCTTGGCTTCACAGAGCTAGGACTGCAGGCGTGAGCCATGGTGCCGGCCTAGCAACCTGCAGTTTAGCAAGGGCCGCTGGTGTACTCTCAAGTTTGAGAAACTCCGTACCAGAGAAATCATTGCACGTGGAAATACTTTCCCTCCTGCACCTCACGGAGGTAGAACTCACAGGTACTTAAAGTGCTAAAGATACTAACCATGCAAAAGAAATGATGGAGTTAAAACCAAAACCAAACTAAACCAAATAACACAGTGCTTCTTCAAGAGAAGAAAGCTCCTTCCTGGAAGAAATGGTCCACAGGAAAAAGTCTTTGGAGAATGCATCACGTTCAATTTCAACATCTTTGTTCTTATATCTTCTATCCCCAAGCCTCACAGGATTGATGGCTCAAGTATCTCCCGGATCTCACATTTTATCTTCTATACTGGGCCAGATCTCAAGTCCATCTGTATGATGATATTCTCAATGTCCAGTCTTAAAATCAGTTTACTTTGATTTTTTGCAAAAGAAAATGAATTGATTGAAAAGTGAAAACAAAAAATGTGTATCTCTTCTATAAGCAGAAAACAAAATTACTTGCTGTAAGTATGTGTGGCAAAATAAATAGAAGATAAAACAGTGTTATTAAATTCTAGGGAAAAATAGCATTGCCTGAATGCCACTGGATTTAATTTCAACCCATTCCAAAAACGCTGAAGCCCTAACTCCCAGTGAAGGACATGTTATTTGGAGATGGGGTCTTTACAGAGGAAATCAAATTAAAGTTGTGAGTCCCTAGCCCAGCCTGACTAATGTCATGATATTATGGGGAAACTGAAGCAGAAACAACATGCTCATAGAGAACTCCATGTGCAGGAGGAGGCAGAGACTGGAGTGATTTAGCTAAAACCCAAGGAACACCAAGGATTGCCAGCAAACTGCGAGAAGCCCAGGGAGAGGAACAGGCGGATTCTCCCTCCCAGTTCTCAGAAGAAACCAAGCCTGCTGACATCCTGACCTAAGGCTTTTGGACTCCAGGACTGTGCAATGTGTGTTCTGTTCTGCAGCCCTGCACATTGTTATGTTTTGTTACAACAATGCTGTTGTTTGGAGTGGAGGGGGGAGAGGGTTGGAAAAGACACCCCCTTTATCCTAAGAAAGATCCTTTGGGCCCAATTCCCAAAGTTATTCTGGAAGTTTGGAGAGAATGTGGGAACTGCAGATGTGAATTATCATCTCATCAGAATCCTCTTAGGATGCCTCTTTTCCCATTTTCTGCTTGAGTCTGCTTTTCTGCCTTCCTAGAGTTCCATCAAAGGCTGGCTAGCATAGCCCATCTCCCACACACATGCCCCTGCCAAGATTTCAAGCTGCCCAGGGTACGATGGCGGTGCATGATAGCCCCTCTTTGGAGATTTTGTGCCTCCAGAGGCAGGTACTAATGAACAGGAGGTAAACAGACCCAACAAACAACATCTTTGCTTTGAACAGAGACCTGCCAGTGGAGCACTGTAAGAAATCGGAAATGCCTCATGAAGTTTGCTAAGCAAACAAAAAGCAAATCCTGCTCAAATAGAATTAGCAAAGGAAAGAAGTAAAGGCAAATGCAGTCGCAGGGGGCTAGTCAGAGCAGACAACCCCCACGGCACGTCTTCCTTCAGAGCAGAAGGCCCTTCATAGGCTGCAAGTGAGAAGGGAGGGAGTGGATATGGGAATGTGTGGAAATAGTACAGACAAGAGCAAAGCAACAGGGGATGTTCTAACAGCCGCGAACTAGCACGTGTGTGCTATGTACTAGGCACACAGGAGTCCTACTCCCCTGTCTACATTGAATGATTCCAAATTCCTTTTGCAGAAGAGAGAACAGGTGTGGGAGGTTACTTGGCTGATGTGGGGCTACCTGGCTTGCAGGTGGCAGAAGCTGAATGTGAAGGTGTGTTAGCTATATCTACACCCTCCTACAGGAGGATTGTCTTTAGAGAGTGGGATGGTTAGAATCACATCACGGCCCCTCTAAAAGATATCTGTGTCCTAACGCCTAGCACCAGTGATTATATTACCTTAGTAAAAAATAGAGCCTTAGTATCTTGAAAGGGAATAGTTTTCCAGATTATCCAGGTGGGCTTAATGGAATCACAAATTTCCTTAAAAGAGGAAGTCAGAAAAGCCAGAAAAGGAGGTGCGATGTTGAGATCAGGGAAGGCCAAAGTCAGAAAGAGATTTCTGGAAGGCACACTGCTGGCTTTGAAGATGAGAAGGCCATGATTCCAGTAATAGGTGTGGCCTCCAGAAACCAGCAATGAGGAGAAAGCAAATTCTTGCCTAGAACCTCCAGAAGGAATGCAGCCCCATGGACACCTTGATTTATCCCCAGTAAGAACCACATTGGACTTCTGTCCTCCAGAAGTGTAAGAAAATGCATGTGTGTTGTTTTAAGTTAGTACTAAATTTGTGATAATTTGTTATAGCAGCAACAAGAGTCTAATACAGAGAAGGAGCTCTGAACATGCACCAAAGCAAAAAGCACAAAGTCCCTGGAGAGGATGGGATGGGGGAGCACAGATTGTACCAAATCGTCATAGCAGCAACAACTATGAATGCTTACTATGTCCCTGGCACCCTTCAAAATTCCTCACATGTAAGAACTCATTGAATCACCACAGAATCCCTTCAGGCTGGGAGCACCATAATCTCCTTTTCCAGATAAGGTAACTGAGCACAGGTGCAAAATGACTGGTCCCAGCACTCACAATGAGACGTGGGGTAGGCCAGGATGTACTACAAGGCCTCTTGACCCTGGAGCCTGCCCTCTTCACTGCACTGGACTGGATAATCAGAGGGGCACATTTCTGGGAGACAAGACAGGATGCATTAATCCATTTCAACATAACTATGAGGCTCTGCTCTATGCTAGCCACATGGATAAGACATGCTCTGTGCTCTTAAAAGTGGTCTGGGTGAGTTGTAGACCGGAGCTGCACATCACACCCTAGAATATGGAGCATGCCAGGGGGAAATCCAGAAGAGGTCACACTGGAGTCAACACGTCTTGTCAGTGGACACGGATAAGATTCCTGTGCAGAGATGAAGAGAGAGAGAGATTCAGAGAGGGAAAAGGTGGTCAGAGGCTGTGTGAGGGGTCCTGCCTGGATAGCAGGAGAGGGACCTGAGAGGCTGGCGGAGGGAAGATGAGACTCCAGAATATGGACAACACAGTACCAGGAGAGAGAACACGTGTGAGGCACAGGGCTGGGGAAAAGTGGGTCGTCTGTTCCTGCCCCCTGCCAAAGAAAGATGTGGAAGTTCAAAGCCCCAATACCTGGGAATGTGATCTTATTTAGAAACAGGGTCTGTGCAGAAAAGCAAGTTAAGATGAGGTCACTTGGGCAGGGCCCTAATCCAGTATGGCTATGTCATTATAAAAGGAGGCATGTGAATACAGACATAGATGTGTTCCCCCAGGAGAACTGCATATAAACATGAGGAAGACACTACACAAATGCCAAAGATTACCAGAAAACCGCAGGAAGCTGGGAGAGAGTCCTGGGCAGATTCTCCCACCCAGTCCTCAGAAGGAACCAACCCAGTGGTCACCTTGGTCTCAGCTTTCTGGTCTCTAGAACTGTGAGCCAATACATTCCTGTTATTGAAACCACCCATCCTGTAGTCTTTTGTTACAGCAGCCCAAGGAGGCTGATACATGGATACAGCCATGTTCACAGGACAGTCCCACGCAGTGTAGGGAACGGTGTGGGAGGCACACTGGTAATTGTGTTTCTCAGCCCCACCTCTCTGACACTTGGGCAGCCTGTGCACAGTAGGACATTTAGCAATATCCCTGACAGCTTTCACCTCGTGGATCCCAGAAGGACACCCTCCCCTGCCAAGTTGTAATAACCCAAACTGTCCCCAGACATTGCCAGATGCCCACGGGGAAACAAATTTGCCCTTGGTTGAGAATCGCTGGAAGGGGGGAATGAGATGGAGATGGTAAACAAGCAGTAATTTTTTATTTAGTTTTGCACCCACTCCAAGCTGGGCTCTTTTTAAGTGCCAAGGGTTCAGAGATGAAGAAAACTCTGTCCCTGTCCTCAAGGAGCTCCCAGCCAATCAGGACTGCTGATGATTTTCTGCAAACCCTCTTGATGTAGCTCTTCTTTTTGACTTGACAAGGAGCCGAAACCATACAGAAAAGTTTCTGGAGATTAGAATGTGGTTATATAAACTAACTTGTTTTTGTTTTTATGCATACACTATTATTTAAAATTATTTCAAAATAAAGTTCCATTTCCACAGGCCAGAGGCTATTTTCCCATAATTTTCTCTCAGCATTGTTTATCCTGTATTTTTTATGAGTTTCCGTGTTATTACCGCGTTTTCAACAGTCATTAGGTAGTGCCTGAGATATAATTGAATACGATTTTATTACCCTAGCCAACAGATATAAATATTTAATCCTTCCACTCCAGAAGATAATGTACATTTTGGGGGGCTAATAGATTGCTTTTGGAGGTTGCCCATAGGGTGGGCACCTTCTGCAGAGCTGCTTCCACATTTTCTCCAATGCGCTATTCAATACATCAACACTGCTTTAGTCCTAAGTGGAATATTTTTAAGTAATAAAGCAAAGCATTCCATCCAAGACGAAGTAAAGCGGAGTTTTTGCTTTTTGCTCCTAATCTTGTTGAGCAGTTTTCCTAGCAAGAGGACGGAGTGCAGAGGTGCCTTGCTGTCTGGCTCTCCCACTCCCACCCCCAAACCCCCAACAAAGTTCCTCTTGGAAACCTAAAGGCAGATGGAAGTCAGTGTCACTTGAGAGGAAGCGTGGGCCTGCTGACCTCGCTTCCAGGGAACAGCCGAGGCCCAGGGAATAAACACAGAGCTCTCAGCTATTAATAACATAACCCCAAAGCAGCAGGTTTCCTAGGGAGGGGCTGGCTCAGTCTGCCAATTGAATACACCATTTCCATCATGGCATGTAAACTTGCCTCAGGCCTTTGTGAAGTTCATTCCAATAAGGATGATTAACTTGCTGTCTGCCTTTCCCCCACCTTTTGGTGGTGATGGTGGGAAGAATGTTAAAGAGAGAAGAATTCCAATAAACAGAAAGTTCAACCTATTAGCTAAATGCTTTGAAGGGGTAACCCGATAAATTTTTGTTTGAACAGGTCTAGCCCCATCCATTAGCTAGGAAGAAATGGCTAAGAGACAATTGCATTGAGCAAAAAATGGATAAAGAAATAAGGTTTGAACACCCTTCTTGATGGTAAGGTGCTAATGCTGCAAAGTAGCTTTTATTTTATTTTATTTTATTTTAAACAGCACTGACTCCTAGAGCAGAAAGTTACACCAAGTTTATTAAGTAATTCCATTTTGTACGACTTGAAGGATTCCTCTACGTCTTTTACCATGCTAACAAGCACAGCACCTCTGACAGACTGGCTGCCAGGGAGGATTCATCCCCACTGTTTTTGTTTATCCAGCAAATTGTAGTTTTGTTGTCTGAGGGAATTGGGAATGGGGGAATTTGTAGAAAATTGTGATAGAAACTTCCCACAACACAGAATAAAACAATTCTTCTCTAACAAAATCAGCCACTTTGACTTCATTCTCCGCAAATGTGGTGAGACCTGCAGATGAGTTGGTCTTCCCCGCAGGTGCAAAACAAGAGGGTCCTTGTGAGCAGTAGATACCAAGAAAAAGACCCCAAGGGGCAAAGGAACTTGCTTCCTCAAACAGTAATGGGGTCCAAGATGGATGTGTTTCATAAGCTTACCCCTCAGAGAAAAGCCTCAGAGAAGACAGGCTCCATGACAGAAGGTCTCTGGGAGTAACAGTCTAGAACACA
This sequence comes from Loris lydekkerianus, assembly GCA_963574355.1. Classification (NCBI taxonomy): domain Eukaryota; kingdom Metazoa; phylum Chordata; class Mammalia; order Primates; family Lorisidae; genus Loris; species Loris lydekkerianus. Next base: position 33,443 of record CAUYPK010129462.1, on the reverse strand, counting down.
CACATGTGTCAATAATGCAGGTGGTGTGTCAGGATAGTGCTTAACCACACACACACACACAGCTTTCCTTTCAACTTTAGAAATGACCTGAGAGCCGTCTGCACTGTTAGATCAGGCAGTAACAAATAAGAACTTTCTGCTTTCTGACTGGCTCAGCCCACACAGGGCACCTCACCCTGTCCCACCTGAGGCCAGAGCACTTCTAGGCTGCTTTATGACTGTGTGGTTGCTCTCTCAGATGTGGACCTTGGATTTGCAGGTTTACATCTCAAAACGGTCCCAGCCTCCTTTAATTCCTAAACATCCTCCCTCATAGCTGGATCTGGAAGCCCTTTACTCCCAGCTTCACCACCACCTCTTAGTAATGAGCTCCATCCATTCACAGCCTATCGTGGGTGGGGAATGCAATGCCTCCTCTCCTGGCTAGTGGCAGCCTTTGAAGACACTCTGCCCTGGACCTCTGCCATGACCTTGGCCCTGCTCTCCATCCTCTCCCTGTGCATGCTCTATTGCCCTTAAAGATTTTCTCAAAGGCACTTTCTTTTTGTGCCTTAGGTAAAGAGAACACCTGCTCCTCCAAAGGCAACTCCTCAGAGGTTGACTGAAACCTCCCACCAGTCTCTGGGACGTTACTGTGGGGTACCGTTCTGGTGCTCACCCAGTCCTTACATGCCTAAGCAGTTCCCCAGCGTCATGGAATTATTCTATGAGCATTCGCTGAGCACTCGACATTAGGGTTCTCACTAAAAGGCAAAGGAGCAAGGAGGGTGGAGTTCAGAGATCTTTAGAAAATTTAAATCAGATCACATAACCTGCCTCTTCACTGGAACCTGTGCAATGGCTTCCCACCCCTCTGCTGCATAAACACTTCCCTCCTTACACCAGGCGTAGGGCCGCTGAGCCCTCGAGACCCTGCCAGCCCTTCACTCCACTGAGCACTCCTGGGGACAGCTACCCTGGCCTCTGAACAGCCTGTGACATGTTGCCCAAGCCCTCCAATCCCACAACTTTGTACATGGCTGTCCTCCTATATGAAAGACTCTGTCTCCCCTTCCTTGACAATTGAGAGCCTTCCAGAAGTCTTCCTTGGAGTTGTGGGTCAAGCCCTTCCAACACGGACCCACGGAAACCCACGTCGCCTTTCATAGGAGCACCCCCCCCTCAGCGTGAAGTTACACACTAACCACAGCAGGTACTTTAACTCTGTCTTCCTGATTCCTGGACAGCATGAATTAGAATCCACATCTTCACTATTTGGCACAGAGTAGGTGTTTTGTTAATGTCTGATGATGTAAATGAGCAGATGGTCAGGATACAAAGTCGGTATTTGATGTCCATTCTTGCTGCCATGTCCTGGTGGCCGTAATGGGTGGGTTGAGGAATTCTTTTGAAATCTGATTTACCTGGAACCACCTCCCTCGTCTGGGGTCCTCTCATTATGTCTAGGAGGTCTTTCCTCTTAATAATACCGGAGTTTCATGTGTGTGACAAGTATAGCAGGGCCAACAGAGCTTTGCTCTTAACTAAGAGTAATTTTCCATTGTGGGTGTAAGGAATACAGTGGGAACAAACAGGGACACCAATATGGAAACCTAGAGTCACAAGGAATTCTGCAGATTGATTTTAAGACATCAAGAACCAAACAAGGCAGAACAATTAATAACCCAAGTACTAAAAATACCACCTACCAAGTTCCAGCACTCTGGTTTCAAGTATGACACCTGATTTTATGCAGACAGATATATACCGACATGAAGTGTGCAACTTTATATCTCCATATGTCAGGTAAAGTACAACCTTAAGCATATTCTGAATAATTCATTCAGGCAAAGGCCTGATAAACAGATGTCTGTAATGCAATTGTTCTGAAGGTGCCATTTTTCTGACATGAAAAAAAAAAAAAATTCCCTGCTTAAAAGCCAGATGGCAAATAAACCCCAGTTCATCACTTAGGCTCACACAGGAAACTCCAGAACATTTTTTCATCAATTCCCACTTTATATTTAACACAGTAAATAAAACAGTGAAGTATTATGACTCTTCTTTCCCGATTCATCTCATCCAAGAGTGTTAATCTCTACCGGGTCTGAGATAGTATTTACTCCAAATAAGCAAATAAGCTTCCATGTAACACATTATCTCTTTGCAGAACAGAAAATTCTGTATGCTCAACTGTTTTAGTTTACTGAAGATTGCCAGAAACAGATTTTGCAAAAATGTCTGTTTTTCCCCTCAGCCTTTCATAGCATAATTGAGGAGTTGGGCATCCCATTACATAAACAAAAGCCTTCTCTGGGTTTGCTTAAATAGACTTGAGTGCGCTGTCATTCTGAGTTGGCGCTCAGGGGCTAAAGATAACCTAGTTTCAGGGTCAGGCCCATGCCAAGCACCTATGGACTGTGTGAGCCCTCGGCTGCTGTCTTCTCTGATTGCACTAACGATGTCCCATTCAATCTCTTGAGTTTGGACCCCTGGCCTCACCAGGCGGAGCATTTCCAGGGTAAAACATCTTTTGACTTGCAGGATTACTCAGATGGGACCAGGGAGAGGAAGGGGCTTAGACATAAGAAGTGGAGACGTGATTCTCCCCCTCACCGCACTAAAGTCTGATCTTTCCTCTTTACCTTCTTGCCTCATTTTATTCCTTCTGTACACATTTCTCCAATGCCCATGTTAGACCCCAGGATGGGAGACATGGATGAGACAGGCCAATGGGGAGCACCAAGCCTGTAAACAGAAAATGTGTCAACAGGAGCGTGACTTGGAAGTCCACAGGGGCCATGCTGGGAACTCAGCACCCAGCTCTGCATAGGGTTGGTGAAGGGCAGGGATATCGGGATCTCTTTCTGCTTCTCAGAACAGTTATGTAAACTCCTTACATTGTTTTCACACATTTAGTGAATATTTCACAGCATCTACCACATGCAAGATGCTGGGATGTAGCGATCAACAAGACAGAATTTCCTACATTCACGGGGCTCACAGGACATTCAACAATCACAGTGTGTCAAGTGGAAGGAAGGGGAGAGGGCCACACAGATAGACAGAAGGTCCTCGCTGACACGCAGATAGGAATGCCAGTGTGGGGGAAGCGATACTGATTTGAGCCCTCCCTGAACAAGGAATAGGTGCAGTGACGCCCAGTAGGATTCCAGGCAGAGGGAACAGCGCCTGCTGTGACTCTTAGCACTCTGTTAGAGCTGGAAGAAGATTGCACAGGCTCAAAAATAATAAGTCAGGGGACCATTAGTGGAGCGTTCAGAGATGGGTAAGGTGAGACCGTTCACGACCATGTAGAGGTGTTTCTGGAAGTCCTTTTCTTTTCTCTCCTTCCTTTCCTTTCCTTCCTCCCTTCTTTCTTTATTTTTTGAAACAGAGTCTCAATTTGTCACCCTGAGTAGAGTGCCATGACATCACAGCTCACAGGACCACAGGCACCAGCCACAACGCCCAGCTAACTTTTCTATTTTTAGTAGATAATGGGGTCCTACACTTGCTCAGGCTGATCTCAAGACACCCTCCCACCTCAGGCTCCCAGAGTGCTAGGATTACAGGTGTGAGCCAATGTGCCCAGCCTAAAAGCCCATTCCTTAGCCTCTGAGTTATAATTGGGAACATTTGCACTGATGTCCCTATACAGACTAAAACATGATGTAGTTGCCTACTGAATTTAAGAAAGTGACCAAATCCTTAGGATGACTTCCTCAGCCCTGGAAGTTCCAAAACTCACCTGCAGCCCTTCCCAATAGATCCCAGAGTCCCTGGGACCCTTTCAGTCCTCAGATATCCCCCACCTTCAGCATCTGTCCAGGTCAGAACATGATGTTATATGTACTCACAGAACCACATGTGTTCCCCCTTAATACTTAACATGGTTACCACGTCACACTGGTGTTATGATTTTTTTTTTACAATTAATGCCTGTGACCCTGGTAAGCTGCAGGTTCCACATGGACAAGAGACCATGTCTGTTTTTCTCAGCATTTATATCATGTCTGATGCTTAGCAGCCATGCAAAAAAAATGAGTTGAATGAATAATTTCTACACCATGCTCAGGACCCACCTCTGTGTCGCCGAGACATACATAATAAGAAGAGCCGGAGCCAACAGCATTGAGAATGCTCACAGCACGTGCCATAACTGCTCCTTTGGCATCAAGCTCTGATTCCAACCATAATCACTGGCCATATCAAGCTGCCCTCTGTTCCCCGTGCCTCATGACCGCTCAGGGTAGAGTTTCCTCCTCTTAGATGTGGCCGGTAAGAAAAGGGGTCAGAGATGAAGGCAGGAAAATGCGAAAAAGCATTTGTGTGCACCCTGGCTCCCAACATTTCAGCTTGTTATAAGGCTGTAGTAGTGAGCATTTGGAACCAGCTATATCAATTATTTAAAACTCATAATTCAGTCTCTATTAAAGATTTATTGCAACAAACTGAAAAACAAAGTACAGACACAAAAGAAACAGAGCAGAGGCCCTGCTCTCTGAGTCGCAGGGTATATAACTGCTCATGGGAGGAACATACAGAGAAATCTATTATTTTTCAAAATACTGAAGATTCCTGGAGGAGGAACCTTAGCTGCATAAGTGTGTGTGTATATACACGTGTGGATATCTGTAGATGTCCTTGGCTTCTATTTTCTATTTGGCAACAGGTGCCTTCTCCTGCCCCAGGCATGGAGTCCCACTCAGCTCAGAATTCTCAACAAGAGTGGAGGAGGCATTACAATTTTATAATTTTCAGTTGAGTAATCTGTCTCTGGACAAGGTCAGGCCGGCCACTCACTACTCTGTCTTGGGTGCAAATGAATGAGTTTGCAGCCAGAGACACGTGGGTGTAAATTCCAACTCCATCTATTGCCATCTGTGAGACCTTGGACACAGGTCTTCAATGATATCAGCTTTAGTTTTACAATGGGGAGAATAAAAATACCTATCTCGCTGAGCATTACATGGAAGGAAATCCACAAAACACCCAGCACAGGGAGGTGTGATGCAGGGTCCTGTCATCTTGTGTTACTCTTTACTTTTCATATGATCACATCATATCTTGCTTACATCCTTGAAGTATATAAATACTTTAATTGCAATAGGAAGTCAAAGGTAGGCACTCACATTTGTAAGCAAATAATACTCACGTCCCGGTGGGGAGTTTCAATGAGGAAGGTTCCTTTGCCCATTTTCTGACCCCAGACATTTGAATTCTGTTTAACCCTAATAGCGGGGTGACCTTGGATAGGTTATTTATCCATCTTGTGCTCTAATTTTCTTATTGATGAAATGGGGGTACTTGTGTTATCAACTGCTAGGGTTGGAAGGATTAAATGAGTTTATATTTATAAAATTAGAATATTTCCTGGCACCTAGGTGTAGATGTTAGTTGTTGTTGTTGTTATGCATAACATTGTTACTGTTATGGTTAGAATATATCAGCAAATAATCATCCCTCTGTGTAAGTAGGTTCAAACATGTCCTTGTAAAATAAATTTACAGTCTGTCTATTTCTCTCCAACACCCCTCCAGTATTCTAATTTGCCACTATCTCCCACCGGGACTCCCATGTAATCCTTGTGGGCCTTCCGTAGCTGCTCTGGACACCTTTCTACCTATGTACCTGTCAGGGAGAGGGATGGTTGCAAACACAAATCTAATCATGTTGCCACTATCCTCTCTCCTACTTAAAAGTCTTCACTGGTTTCCAGTTGCTTTTAAGCAACAGGGCCTGGTGTGGTGGCTTATGCCTGTAATCCTAGCACTCTGGGAGGCACTCAGCATTGCTAGAGCTCAGGAGTTAGAGACCAGCCTGAGCAAGAGCAAGACCCCATCTCTAAAAATAGCCAAGCATGTTGGTGAGAGCATGTAGTCACACCTACTTGAGAGGCTAAGGCAAGAGGACCGCTTGAGCCTGAGAGTTTGAGTTTGCTGTGAGTTATGATGATTCCATGTCACTATACCCAGGGAGATAGAGTGATACTCTGAAAGAAAAGGAAGGAGGGAGGGAGGGAGGGAGATAGGGAGGGAGGGAGGGACGAAGGGAGGGAGGGAGATAGGGAGGGAGGGAGGGAGGGAGGAAGGAAGGAAGGAAGGAAGGAGGAAGGCAAAGGAACAGGAGGGAAAGGAGAACGAAAAGAAAAGAAAAGAAAAGAAAAGAAAAGAAAAGAAAAGAAAAGAAAAGAAAAGAAAGAAAAGAAAAGAAAAGAAAAGAAAAGAAAAGAAAACTAACAATAGAAACATATTAACGTTTCTGACTTCTGAAATTGTCCATTCCATTTTCTACTTTTTTTTTGTGGTTGTGTTACTGAAATATGTGACTTCAAAACTCAATAACTTACAAAGCAGGTTCACAAACATAGACTAACAATACCACTGTAGGTAGGTAGTAGCAATATTTAATTTATTAATATTTATCAGAAAATTAAGTATAAGTGATTTTCATTCGCATCTCACACTCTAAAATGTACTGAGTTAGGTTTTCCTCTCTGGTCTTCAGACTCTAATCTCTTTTCTAATACCACATAGTGCATTTGGTATGGTTATAATCAAACTGGTCCTTCATGGAAAATAACCATTTCTTGTTTAAGAAAATCTTACATTTTCTAGAAAGCTTTGTAATTTTCAAGAGACATTGTGTCCCTTAATATATTTGGTAGTCAAGTTGACTTGGATATATCTGAAACCTCTCTTTTAGTTGTAAGAAAAGGAAAATTCAGCTCAGGACCAACTAGTTCTTAATAACCAGTGTGGGACATCATTCTAAGAGTGCATGCCTCTTTGTTGCTTATGTGACATGAAATAGAACTGAAACCTTTCTAAAAGAGGAATAATAGGTTGTAGAGGTTAAACTCTAGAAAGAAGTTGGAGTTTGGAGAAATATTTTCTCAAGATTGAGGTTCTTAGCATCTAACAGCTCAAATGGAAGAAAAGAGGAAGGGAAGAAATTGCATTCTCTTGACCAGACGTCCTCAAACTACGGCCCATGGGCCACATGCGGCGGTGTGATGGTATTTGTCCGTTTTGTTTTTTTACTTCAAAATAAGATATGTGCAGTGTGTATAGGAATTTGTTTATAGTTTTTTTTTGGTTTGTTTATTTGTTTTTTAACTATAGTCTGGCCCTCCAACAGTCTGAGGGACAGTGAATTGGCCCCCTGTTTAAAAAGTTTGAGAACGCCTGCTCTTGACTATGCACTATCCCCAAGGAAGCAATTATGGGCTGACCCTAATCAATCACATACACCAAAAGCATAGATTTTTCTTTATGTGCCATCTGGATGGAGATCTTTGTATCATAGCATGGCTTGTTCTTTAGGAAAATGCAGCTCACAATGTATTTTTCCCCAGAAGAGCTTAGTCAGAATTTTATCCTGTACGTTCAAAGTCCTTTAAAAATTATATTTTACAAGAATCTGATATGCCTAAAGTTCACTTCATTCCAAAGTCAGACACCCATATCTATAGTGTTTGATAAATGTGTATTAAGGACATCCAATGGGGGACTCCCCAAATTTCCAATTTGTAAAATCACAATCTGTGTTTTAGCATCCATTACTCCTCTGCCTCAGTTATTAGTTAGAACTGGATTTAAGTTCTCTTCTTCTCTCTCTCTCTCTCTCTCTCTCTCTCTCTCTCTCTCTCTCTCTGTCATCTTTCCTCTCTCTTTCCCTTTCTAGTGAAACACAGCTTGCTTTTGAAGGAAAATATTTGTGATTTGTTATTCTGTTATTATAAGAATTTTCCTTAGGACAAAATATAACCCTAGATGAAAATGTCTACATTTGTTCAGCAATTTGCAGTGCCATCCCAGTAGGAAAAAAAAAAAAATACAATCAAGTTGCTAGCCAAAGGGGGGTGGGGGGGAATTCTGAATTATACAGAGAATGAATGATAAAGAAATAGAACTCTATTTAATTTCAAAACTAGAAGGATTAAATGAAAAATTCTTGTTACATAGAAAAACACAGTGAAAGATTATGTCAACATGCTGATGTAACAATGAGATGGAGAGTTTGTGTTTTGGGTCAGGGAAGAAGGGACACTTATCTGAGAAGGTTTAGGTGGAATGTGATCCCAAATTACTGTCATTTGAACAGAATGATTTCTAGGAACAACTCAGCAAGAAGCAATAGAAATAACTGATGGATCTGAATCTGGATGATGGTTACTAGGACTGTGTGTGGAACTCAACAAAAGCCAAGCAAACATTTTGGGTCCCAGATGTGAAAGGTGCATCAACCTTGGAGTTTCTTTCTTCCATAATGCTTGATGCCTAGCACAGGTCACCAAGAACAAAATAAAGAGACTTTAGCATGTTGCTTGCTGCAATGGAGGAGACGTTCATTCTTGCATTGATTGATTTGTCACAGGGTTGTTGAAAGTCTGCGATATGGAAAGCACGTGTATAAGAACTGGGAATACAGAGACAACAAAAGTGTTCTTCAGGCCTAACTATGAACAGGTGGAGACTGTAACAAATAAAGCAATGAAACACGTAGTATTTTCATCACAAAACTACTTTCAAAAAGCAGAAAAGAAAGAGAGAAAATTGTCTTGGGATTAGAATTTTAGGCGGGATGATTAGGAGAGGGATCACTGAGAAGATGCTATTTCTGTAAAGAGAAATGTAGGGAGGAAACCCATCAGGATGTCTGGGAAATGAGCATTCCAGCAGAGGAAACAGCAATTTTGAGAAACCAAGGGAGGATACTGTGTTTGAAGCAAAGTGTGTGGAGTGTATCAGAAGTTGAGTTCAGAGACGATATGGGGATGACAAAAGGATAGAGTGGGGAAGAGACCATGTAGGGTCTTATACTCCATTGAAAAGACTTGTAACGTTTATTGAGTGAAAAATAAAGCCCTTGGAAAATTTTGAGCAGAAGGCGGAAATGATATAATTTAATGGTATCATGTTGGCTACCCTTTTGAGATGACATTTAGTGAGAGGAAGAGCAAAGTGTTCCAAAGAAGACCTCTAAGGAGAATATTGAAGTAACCCACAGAGAGAAGAAGACGAGTTTGGAAAAGCTTTATTACAGTTGAAGTAGTGAAAGTGGTCATATTCTGGATAATCTTCAAAGGTTTAGAGATGACTGTATTCAAATCACAGGGTAGGAAGTCCTTTTTTACTCAGCTACTTTAACTTCTCAATATAATAAGAAAAGACATACGGAGAAAATGAGAAATTTTATAAAAGTAGATTATAAGGTAGTCAGTGGCTCAAAAGGTTATAGAAAACGTTGAAAGCATCCACTATAGCAAAGCTTTGCAATAGGTATTGCAAATAGAGTTGAATATATTGTAACAGTGATTAGCAGGATGGGGTGTATAGATAGATATATGTTGGTTAAAATATCAGCCATGGAAATCATTAGCCATGTGACCTTAAGTACCTTATTTATAATGTTCCCTCACTTTATTTGCAAAAGAAGGCAATCATATCAATATTACAGTAATATTCTGAATATTACATGATCTGAGTTTCTTATTATAATGTTTGGAGTCTGATGAACGGTTACTATATATTAGATATTTGTACTACTTTCTTACTATGATAACTATTATTCATTCCTTTGAGCTTTCTACACTCTCAGGAACTTGTTGGGTTTGGTAGGAATATATGACCTTAAAGGGCTTAGGTTAAAATAGGAAGACACTAGAATTGAAGTTAAAAACCTAAGTTCAAATGTGGTGGTCATTCACCCAGACTTAATCCAGAAGAAAATGAGGCCATGTTTTCTTCTATCCTGCTATAATTGTACAGCAACATGGGTTGTGCCATATGCAATTAAGAGTTACTATCCTGTATAAACAAAACAATATGAAGTTGAGTTAATGCAGTCAGATAGTCCTCCAAAGTATAGTTCTTGGAATTAAAACATGCATTAAAAAGGGTAGAAGAAAACTCTCCACTAAGCTCACAAAGACTTATGGTTTTGTACATTTTAAGGGTCATTCAGGTTTTATCTTCAATGCCATGTTTTCTTCTTTTATGCTGTAATTTTACAGCAACATGGGTTGTACTATACCCAATAAGAGTCACAATCCTGCATAACTAGGTGATTCTATTATATCACTACCAGCCAAGTTTTATCCTCTCCCGGTCAGCAATCTTTGGCTCTGATAAAAAGCAATCAGCTTCACTTTTTGGCACAGAGTTGACGTTTGTAAATCAAGTTGGCATACCTTCAAAGAGCCCACACTGGGGGCTCAGAAACTGTAAAATAAAAGACTACTTGGGACATAATCAAGACTGCCTTTGCAACTGTACACTGAAGTTTACCAGGGTTATTTATTGTGGCATGATTCTGGGAATACCAGTCTTTACCAAATCTTGGAATTTTTCTTTGACCGGAGATTGTTACAGAAAATCACATTTTTTCTCTCATATTATTTTCAATTCAGTTGAAATAAGTGATGGAGGATCAAATGAACTAAAGGCTAATTTGACCATATGCATTAAAGGAATTTTTTAACCAGTTTTATAACTTACTCTATAATACAAAAGTAACCTAAGGTCAGAAAACATATCTTATAGTGATTGCAAAATAGGATTCTGGAATCTGATCATAGAACAGGCTTCTAACTTTTGCTCAAGGGTGTGTGGCACATTGACCAAACAGAATAGTACTCAACTTTACTCGTTATTTTTTAGTGAATGAATGAGTTTGCATTTGGATCTTTGCATGGGTTTTGATATACTGAATGCAAAGAAACGAAATTCCTTCTTTACCATAAAATATTCTCCACACACATGTGCACACAGAGCAAGGGGTTTGGAAACAAAATAAAAATGGCTTTTTAATGTCATAAAGTGGTTTATATTAGCAAGCATTTGTTTATGAGTTTCTACAAAATAAAGAGATATGACAAATTATTTTTAACAAATAATTTTCCAGTGCTATTGCTGGATTATTTTTAACTCTGTTGAAATAGGAACAGGGTTCCAGTGCTATTGCTGGAAAACAAAAGCATTCCAATGTTTTTCTTATGTGGCATTTTCAGGAAAAGGGAAGCTATGAAGAGATAACACTTGTATACTACTTAAGCTCAGCTTGTTATCCAGAAGCCAGGGCATTATTGGAGTCAGAGACCTCAGTAGATTTTATTCATATGTAACCATGAGTTAGCAGAAGGCATTAATTTTATTGATCAGAAATTAAATCTTTGTTTCCTATTATCACTGCAAATAATGTTGGTGAACTCCGATATTACATTGTGGATCATGTAAGTAACTTAGTTGTTCCTAGCTTATGTTAGAGTCTAAGTAACTGAAAGAAGATGAGTGTAAACCAAGAAATTTATTTTCATGGCAAGATAATTGATCAAAGAAAATTAGGAAATTAGGTTAATGAGACCCCCCTTTTGCTAGAAGGTCATTGAGATTATCATTTGGACTTAAGATAGCAACAAAGGAGCATATACAATATTTTCTGAACTTTCTTCCTTTGTAACCTCTTCTTTATGAATTATTAAAATATTATTTCTTTAAAAAAGTTCTTTCAGGTCAAATAAATATTACAGCGTGAACATAGAATATCAATATATTCTTTCAGCTGGGAACAACTTAATGGACATCTTTCCATCTCATTCTACAAATGAGAAAACAGATTTGCCTCTTGTTCGCTACCTGACTAAAAAAATCCTAGCAGATCATGGTAGTAATAGATTCTGAAGCATAGCATAGAGCTCTTGTAGTCAGAACATGGTACCACAAACAAAATGTCCAAATAGGAAATACTGCTGCATGAACTTACAATCATCCCATCATGTTTAAAAATTGAATAAAGAAAATAAGAAACAATGGGCGTGCAGATAGATTTTATTTTATATGTGAAGTTTAACAGATGGATCCTTCCAAAGAGAGCCTATTATTATTACAAACTAATTATAGAAATAATTGCAAAAAATAGTCATTACTGAGATTGTATTAGTCACATAGCATGGTAAGTACATCAGGAGTACTGTATGATGTAGGCAATGTGTTTATCCCATTTCACAAACAAGATGACAGAAGAAAAGTTAAGTACTTTGCCAAAATCTCATATTTAGAAAGCAATGGAGCTGAGATTCAAACCCAATGCTCTTTTCCCCTCTGCACTTCCTCCTTTAAGCAAAAACAATGTAATGCTGAGTTAATGCATTCAAATAATCCTATAAAGTATAGTTCTAGGAATTAAAATATGCATTAAAAAAGGTAGAAGAAGAAACCTCTCCTCTAAGCTTATGAACTTCCCAGAAACACAAGGCTTCCCTTTCCTATCCATCTTTCTCAACCTGTCTTTTTTTCACTGGTAAGGGAGATAGCAAATTATTGTAGACATAGATTCATTGCAGTGCATCAGACAGACCATGGATTGATGGGAAACTGGTCTTAGTCTTTTCTTAAGATACCCTATGGAATCTTTTGTGTAAAATTGTTTCTACATTATACCTTTATATCCACTGCCATTATGTGGTTAATGTTTCATTTGCTTACATGTAACCAAATAAAGGCTCCTTCCAGTTAGGAGAGTTGATTTTACAGTATAAATTTAAATTTAAGCCATACAAAAATCTTGTCCAAATTGTGTGGTTGAAAAAATGCTTACAATATAAGAAATATGTTTAGCATGTGATTAAGAAGACATTAACACTTGTATTATGGCTAAGTAAAAAGACCTCTGGACTGGGAATCTTGAGGATTGGTTTTAATTATTTTCTCACTAAAATTTAAAATGGATTTGAATAAAAACACTTACATATCCTTATTCCTATAGTCTCCAAGAGATCAACTTCTTGAATAAGACTGCCTGGATTATAAATTTGATCTCAAAATGGAAATAAAGAGATTATTTATATCATAAAGTGGTTATATGTATATAGGTTAAATGAGTTAACACATGAAGTTCTCATAGAATAGGCAACAGTGCCTGGCAGATATCAAGTACCCAGTATATATGATTGTTATTTTATATCCATTCAATTATTTTATTTGAGCACATACTTCATGCTAGACACTGAGCAATAAACTGGGAACAGTGTAATAAAAAAGAATAAGACAAAGTCTCATTCTTTCAGCAATGAATTAGTATATAACACGTAATTAGATACAGTCATCATTATACGATGATAATCTGTATTCAATGTGAAATGAATATTAATAAAAGTGATGTAGTTGTGACAAGAAGACAATCTTTCCTTAATATTTTAAACAGATTTTCATAAAAATAATAGTATTTCAACTAATGGGTATGCAGTGGTAAGAAAGGTTTTGAATGGACACTGAATAGACAGCAGGTGCAAATTCATGAAGTGTGAATCTTCCTATTTATAGCTCCAAGATATTTTTCATGTTCCACAGTGAAGATACGTCCAAGCAACTGAAAGTGGTTGGTAGAGGGAACTGGTGAATGGAAAAGATAAACTGACGTATGTAGGCAATGGCCAGATGCAAATAGAGTTGGTGTCATAGTAAAGAGTGTTCCTATTATCTTTATGATGTAAAGAACCATTAATAGTCTTTAAATAGAGGGAACAAATGATCAGATTTGTGTATTTTCAAGCTCATGCTGACTGCAGTAGGTTCCCAATTGAATGACGAAAATAAAGATAAAAGCAGAGTGCTGAAGGGGAAGAAGACGACAGTTGTGAGACTCACAGCCTCAGTTTACCTAATTATGTGTATTGGTACATACACCCCTCAGACCTCCAACCCTCATCAAAAAACAAAAAAGGGAAACACATACAGCCCATGAAGTGAAAATATCCTTCCAGACACTAAATTCTCTGAAAAGAAATTTGCAAATTGGCAATAGTATAGCTTTATTCTTCCACGTTTTATTGTGCAAAGGCTTAGGAAGTATTGTACTTTCCCTACCAGTGAAAACAGAAAGTTATACAGTGTTAGGATCTTTATACGTAAACTTTAATGATGACAGATATCTTTCTGCATGATCCATGCATAACAGAGAATGACACCAACACTGTCCTTTAAATATACATTGTTCACCCCGTACATAACAAGTAGCAGCTTGAACGGGGCTGCTATAATATTGAATTTCTTTTAGGCTAATGTAAGTGACAAAAATCTTATTCACACTTCATCTTTTTTATTTGTAGCTCTAATGTCTTATTACACGTTCTACAATGAAGGTCAGCTTTGAACAGAGGTTTGTTTTTATTACATATTAGCCTTCAATCATCCCAGCATAACACCAGTTGAATCATGGAATACAGTGAGCTATAAAGTCTTAGAGGACTTTCCCGTCTACCTGTTACCTGTTGCAGGAAAGCAGCTTCTGGCTCAGAAGGGTTTAGTGACTGACCTAAGGGGTTAGGTGGGAAACAAGCAGAGGAGAACGTATGATTCCTTATTCCTTGTTGTTGTTGTTTTTCCCACTATAGCAGGTTCTGATTATTTCTTCTAGAGCCTTCTAACTAGCCAATTTCTGATATTTTTTAGCACATAAAGTGAGATGGAAAGCCTAGAGGAAGCCACGTGTAGAAACTCCTCTCTATCTTTGAATACAGGAGCAGATTGTGGGAGTTATGAGGCCACACCTGCAGCTGAGCTGTGAAAGTGCACAGCACTCCGGGGCTCAGCCGAGTTCCCAGCCTGCTTCATTCTTCTCTCACACGTTTTCCTTTAAACTTCCATTTTTCACACCTGAGGATGCTACGTATGTTATGGACTTTTTCATGTGTTGGCCAACATGTTCATAACAGTATATTTTTGCATAAAATATAAACCACCTGCAACAAATAATAACCACCAACACTCTATCTGAAGAATTGAGTAAGCAGGTCCTGATACATCCCAAGTTTTCCCCAGGACTTCACTCCACACTGCTGAGAAAATGTGCAGAGGAAGCCAAGTTCAATAAAGAGTTACTGAACTATCACAGAATGTTGACATTTTCTGTCCTGAGAAATGGACATTTCTATTCAGTAACTTGGAAGCAAAAAAAAAAAAAAAAAATACCTCCTGAGAGGCACTAGGTTGAATTCCAGGTCATTAACACTAAGAAGGAGACAGTAGGAAAAGGCAAAAACCCACCTGAGAATTTGAGAAAAATCTATTAAATTGAAGGAAATAACAGCTACATTCTGAGTGAGAAGCTTCTATGATGGGCACCCACATTGTCCATAGTTATCTAGGAATGAGAAAGCTGCAGAGGGTAGTTTGCTAGAGTCCTCGGTTGACAAGGACAATAAGAATTCCTTTAGTTAGCTGGGAAGAGTGTAGTGACGTTCAGCAGATATTGGCCATGGACATTGGGGTGGGGAGTGATGACATTCCGTCCTTGTGTTTGATGACCTTAACTGTGGTACTTTATATCCATTCATAGTGAAAAGATTGATAGCCCACAACGCTACCTGGTTTCCTAAAATGTATGCCATCAGTGGCAGATCCTAATTTAGAAGGCAGGAAATACAGACTTCCCCACGGAAGTGAGATGGACCTACCACCCCAAATGGGCTCAGATGTTGAAGTTGAGAAAGTCACTCACGCACTGAAAGGGAATAACAGTATTTACTACTCACTTAATGAGGCTTTCTAGGGATAGCAGATTCTAAGTCCAAAACACTTGAGAAAGCAAGGGAAAGGTGGGAATCTGAACGCTTTCTCTGTGGGTTTATTCTTTATTGTGATGGGGCTCGATTAAGGTTTCTCATGAACTAGGCAAGGATGTTTATTAGGTTTTTTTTGTTTGTTTGTTTATTTTGTTTTTAGGGGGCCATAAGAAGTTATCACAAACAAGGTGACTTAAAACAACAGAAACATTTTCTCTAACAGTTCTGGAGTCTGAAACAAGAAGTAGTGGTGTTGATTCTTTGTGGAGGCCCAGAGAAAATCTGTTCCATGCCTTTCTCCCAGGTTCTTCTGGTGGTGACCAGCAATCTTTGGCATTGCTCAGCTAGTCCCTGCATCAGTCCAATCTTTGCCTTCATCATCTTTTGGCTTTCTTTCCTGGATGCTTTTGTGTGTCTTTTCCTCTTCTAATAAAGACAACAGTAGCCTTGGATCAATAGCCCATCCCAATCTACTATGACCTCATTTGAAGGTCACATTGTGAAGTTCCACATGGACATGAATTTTGGAAAAACACTGTCCAACCCATTGCAAGGGACTAGAACTTCCTGCTGGTGCCAGACAAGGCAACTCATCACTGAATTTTCCAAATGTGGGGCAAGAAGGACAGAGGGAAAGGCGGGAATCTGAAAACTTTGAACAGTCAAATTTCAAACGCAGTGTCAAACTCGTCACTACAATCTTTGATTCCTCAGTAAGTGGCACTCTTAGTTAACCAGGTTTCTCAGTAGCAAAGGTGATGCTAAAATTTATCTGCCAAATTTGGACACTTGTAACTCTCAAAGAGAGATGCTAAAATGATTAAAGATGTTGGCTTACCTACAAAAGTTTTTGTCGTAGGCAAATACGTTCATTATTTTTTCAATCTGCCCTATAATAAAGAATTCAGAAATATTCACAAATGTTTTTCCAGCAAACATATTACATAATTTAATAATTATTTCCGCATAATACTGGGAATCTGATTATAAGAGAGATAAAATCAAGCATGACCCCCTGGGAAGGGCTTTAGGATAGTAAAAAAGAATGTAGTGATATGATAAGAATTGGAATTTGAGATAAGGGACTGTGCTCAGAGATATAATCCAAACCTATTTAATTCAACCTAGGCAATAAGTTACACTAGAGCCAGGAGCAACGTTGAACTGATGACAGCTTCTTTGACTAGAGTATGTGTGAACAAATTCCAGATGTTAGCACAGCTATGGAAAGATGAGGGCTATTGGGCTACAGGGCTCTTGAGACTACCCATTTTATACAATTATTTTGTTAACCTTTTTTTTTTTTTTTTTTGGCTGTCTTAGAATGAAATGCATAATATTATCTACTTCATACATATAATGTTAATTAGAAATAAGTATAACCATCTAACTATAATAAAAGGAAAAAGAAAAGAAAAGCAATTTGAATAAAAAATGTATTGATACATGCATGGCTAAACTCTTCCACAGTAAGAAATATAATAGATCACTCAAATGTCTTTCCCATTCTATGGAGTTGCTTGAGGTGAGACACTTGCAATGAAGCCCATGGTAATGGAACCTTTAAAAACTAAGGTGCAGTGGCTGTCTGGCATGCAGTTATCTAAAATGAAGAGCAACTTTTGGTAAGGTCTGAACAAAACAGAATTCAGGCTTCCTTTAATTTACATAGAAGTTTCATTCCTACAAAAGTCCATCCATATTGAAAGGTGACACATATTTTAATTTATATGTAAAACAATTAGATCCCAGGTTCAAATTATTATAAACAGATTTTCTTCACTAGTATTAGTGGCAGGTGGTACCCAGCATTAATGGTAAGATTGTTTAATTTCCACTATCATGGAACTGTCCAGTTTTTTTATTATTGTTTTCTAATTTCATACCAATATGGTGGTAAAAAATAGTTGATGTTATTTCAATCTTCTTAAATTTAGGACAGATGGTTTTTGTGTATGCTCTAACATGTGATCTATCTTGGAGAATGTTCCATGTGCCTTTGAGAAGAATGTGCATTCTGCTGATGTTGAGTAGAATGTTGTATGTGTGTGTGTGTTCTGTGTGTGTATATTTGTGAATACACACACGCACACACACGTCTATTAGGTCCATCTGAGCTGTACTATTGGAAAAATTCTATTTCCTTATTGATCTTCTCTCTGAATTTTCTGCACATTATTAAAAGTGGGATGTTGAAGTTTACTACTATTTCTATTTCTTCTGTCAATATTGTCCACGATACTTTCATATATTCGAGTGTTCTGATGTTGGGTGCATATATATTTGTAATAGTCATTATATTGGACACTTTATCATTATAATAATGCCCTTCTTTGTCTTTGATGACATTTTTGACATAAAGTTAATCCTAACCCAAATTTGGGAAGTTTGAGGCTATTATTTCTTCACATTAGCTTTGTGCTCCTTTCAAGTGCTTTTCTGTTTCTAAGTCTCCCATGATGCATTTGTTGGTCTACAACATCCTCTTACATTGTCTCACTATTTTTATTTTCTTTTTACTATTCTGGTTGGATAATTTCAAATGACCTATCTTCAAATTAGCATTTTTTATTTCTTCTTTAACAAGATTGCTGTTATACTCTTCTAGAATTTTTTTTTTCTTCAGTGTTTGTATTTCTCAGGCCTCAAAATTTATGTTTTGTTCTTATGTTTCTAGGAGATTTTTGTTGTTGTTGTTGATATTCTTATTTTCTTTTTGTATTGTATTTCTGAGTTCAGTAAGCATCTTTATGATGGTTATTCTAAATTATTTGTCATGCAATTTATATTCTTCTGTTTTATCTTTAAGGTCAGTTTCTGAAAGTTTTATCTTTTGAGTGCACCACTCATCCCTCACTGTGTTTTGTTGTTTTTTTTTTTGTTTTTTTTTTTATCAATTAGCTTTGCACAGGTTAAGACCTCCCCCATTCACTGGAGCTAGAGATTCTGGGGGCCTCCCAAACCTTTTCTGTGGATGTATCTGCTCTGGACTCATGGGTTTAAATTTCCACTTTGATATATTTGTTGATTTTATTATTTGGGTGCCTGGTAGTCTCTTGGGTCTTCTGATCTGCTGGTGGTATTGTAGGTTCTCTGGAGCTACACGCTGCCCAGCTCTTATTTGTTTTCACTAGCCCCAAGCTTCTAGAATGTTTTAGGTCCTGTCAGTGCTTCAAAACCTGTGAGAATGAAACCAGTTGTTTTCACACACCCCAAACCCAGAAAAGCCAGAACACTGAACACACATGACACTTTGCCCTCCCATGACCACCGGGCTATACTGGTCTCTGTCTCTATCTGCTACACCATGTGTCCTCTGGAGCAGCTGCAAGCCACCCAGCTCCCATTGTTCTTCACAGCCATCAGCTAATCTAAAGTGCACTAGGTCCTGCCAGCACTGCACAAGTGGAAAAATAGAAACCAGTTGCTAGTGCTGTTCCCTCAGAAGTTAGAATGTCAGACTCACACTTCAATTCTTTTTCTTTCCTCCGGGAATCTGAGAATTGGGAGGTTTCTTTCACTCATCCCAAGTGAAGCTAAGGTAGGAACCACGAATGTTAGTCCAGACTGTTTCCTCTATTCTCAGTGATCCATAAGAAGGTACCCTTTCCTGTCAGAGCTTAGATGCAGACAAGAGAAAAACCAGTCTTTGGAGAGGTAACCCCAAAAATATAAACACTGGGCAGATGATTTATTCTTTTCACTCTCAGGGAGAAGCTGGCACCTGGGAGTTTTCTGTGAGTCCCAGTGCTCTAAGGGTGGGGAAAGGGCGATGGTGAATGAGTGCTGTAAATTTTCCTCCCAACTTTTATGTGACTAGTTTTGTGCCCTTCTGTATCGAAGAAGCTTCCTAACTGTTTTCTGGATTTCTCACAAAAGGAATTGATCCTTATATTGTCAAATCAGTGTCTCCATTGGGGAAGAGGAGTCTCTGGGACTTCCTGTTCTGCTGTTTTGCTGACAATACTTACCCTTATATTCACATTCTCACATTGACTATGATATTAAATTAAAACACAGTCCTGCAGTGGAAAGTAAAATGCTCATATTTACCTGTTTCTCAAAGTACATTAAAGGGATTTAATTTTTGGCCATTTATTCTTAAAAATTTCTTTGCTCTCCACCTCCTTTGTTGATGCTACTCTTACAAGAGGCCTGTACCTCCCTCTCTCCAAAAGTCTCTGCCTCAGTTTCCACAAAGGTGCTCTCAACACTCAGCCATCAGGGCTTTCTCGTGTCTCGCCCTTTTCTTTTTATTGGAGCTACTTTTACTTTTACTGCACATCAATTACTGCACGGAAGTTCTATAAGCAAAAAATAAGAAGGAATCAGGATCCATGAGCAAACATCCTCCATACTTACGAAATGTGGGAGGTGGGGTATGAGATGGATGTAGAAAAAAGAAGGTTGTAACTTTTCATGCATAGCAACTGTTTGATGCCTGTTCTTTCTATGGTGTTCGTCTTTATTTTCTTTTCCTCCTTTACTCTTAACCGACCATTCTCTTGCTTTTACATATTTTTTCCTTCATTCCATCCATTCTTTTTTCCCCTCATTTTTTGCTATCATAAGCTCTCATCTCAGCTTTGTTTAAACTCAGACAGAAAATTAATTAATGAAAAATGTAAATACTTTACATTGCTTATTTTACCATAAAATACGTTTCATGTCCTTGTATTACTTATGGGTTATTATTAGTTTCAACTCTTATTTTACAAGTAATTGAGTTAAGATTACAAAGCCAATGGGTTCAAAATAAATTCAAACTAGATCTTATGACAAATCACATGCTCATTCCATTACATTGTGATATTAAATTAGTTCTCAGTAAAGAAATGAAGAAATTAGCTCATATTAGAGCAAATAAAATGTGAGCTTTAATAATTTCTACTTTATGGCTTTCTCTGAGGCATAAGAGAAGAAATCTATGTAAGGTGACATTATACCCAATACATCCTAACAGCTCAATATATGATAATATTATTTAAAGCAATACTGGAAGAGAATAGTGGAAAAAAAAAAAAAAAGAAAGAAAAAGAACTATTTCTATCTCAGAGAAGAGAACCGGAAGGATTTATTACATCTTTGGAAGCTATCATATTGGAAACTTCCTTAGAGAACAAAATTTCAGATAATACTTATGTGTTCAAAAATTCCTTTTGTTATTTTTTAATTTTATTTAATAGTGCAATTTTAATTTCAGGATAGCTCATTATGGTTGGGTAGATATTTCTTTCTCTCGTTTTCTATCTACATGTGTTTTTGTTTGTGATTAAGCTGTAAAATACACATAGGTAGATTTTACTATACTACATGATGACACCAGGTAAAAACACTAATTATTGAAGCAGCTTTTAGCCAAGAGATACATATATATAAACTTTAAGATATTCATTAAAACACTCAAGCTTCTTACATTTTATATTATTCTGCAGATTGGGGGCGTATTTATGTGATTTTATAATTTTCAATAGTTTTTGTGTCTTCTTTAATAGCCCCTCCCTACGTCACCTCCCATTTACTCTCAGATGCTCTGTTTCGGGAATCTGATAATCACTCTGAAACACGTTTCTCAATTACAGATAAATTAGTTCATCACAAAGGGTTAAGGGTGTGCTCCGTGTTGTAAATGTGAATAAATTTAGTGAAGGCCCTTTCTGTCATTCAGAAACGTTTTCTGCCTTAATCTAAGTTTTTCACCGCATTCTAGAGAAATGGAGTTGCCCTGAATGTACACAATCTGTATCTGCTTGCAAGCCTGTGTTGACATTTAACCACTGTCTGCTCTGTACATGAGCTTTGCTTTTTCCATAAATGCTATTAAGATCTGTATTGGATTTTCCATATTAGCATTCTGAGTTGGTATCTGCACACCTTACATGGAGTGTTGCTGGAAATTAAACTTACTTGAATGTTGGGACGAGAGCCAAAGAAGTCATATGGTGTGACTGAAGCCCAGGAAGCGAGGCCTGGCGGTAAGTGGTTCTTTGGTGCCTCCCTTGGCAGGTGTTCAGCAACCCACTTCAACTCACACGTCAATCTTTAAATGATAAATCCTTTGGCAATTATCAAAAGTCACTACTGGTGTGATTTTCAGAGGGAGAATTGTGCCTCAGTGGCTTAATCAGTGTTCAAATGACTACACCTACATGGTCATTAATTGTCTTCAGACTTGTTCTCTCCACGTTCTATTTTATTGCCTTGTACCCATATGCCATTTCTTTTAGTCAGAGGGATTTTGCTGCCTTAGGTACAAGATCTCCCCATAATAAAAAAAAAAATGTATATATGCCGATTGCCTTTGGTCATTGTCCTCCTAAGAGTTCACTTTATTTATGACCTTTTAAATAATAAATATTTATTTATTATTAAATATCTCCTCCTAGGAAGCCACAGCGTGAAGGAGAGGCTAGACAAAGGCAGATGCAGGAATTTCTGGGGTCTAGGACCAAAATAACATCAAAAGTCATATTCAGAAGCAGCTATATGGTAAAGTTCATGAAGTTGGTTCCAGCTTCTTACTTACAAGGTTCCGTATAAAACCCAACACTGTACCTTCTGTTCTGTGTTATTTTATTTAAAGACCCTCAGGTTGGAATAAACTGTACTTGCTGTAAGATCCAGTCCTTATCATGTAGATGAATACTGCCCATGAGATCCTTAGTGACTTTCTTTTTCTTTTCTTCTTCCTTTCAACACACCATTCCTGCAATCCTTCTTTAATTTTTTCTTCCTCTTATTTTTTCTTTCTATTTAAACTCGTACCCCTTGCTGATCTTGCCTCTTTCTGTTTCATAAAACTGTGGGAATTTTTCAGTTCAGCTCACATGATTATTATAATCAGTGTATTTATCATTTGGCTAAAAATATCCAACCTTTGCAAGACTAGCACTCATTTTCGCTTTGGTTCTTTTCTCATGGACACAATTTGCACACGTGGATTTTCACCTATATCAAAGCTATACAGAATCACGTCTCTAACTGGGAGTTCAAATGAGTTTTCAAAAAGGAACCCACAATACAGGCGATTGCACTAATGTACACAGCTATGATTTAACAATAAAACATAAATAAATAAATAAAATAAAATACCGATTAAAAAAAAAGGAACCCACAATATTTGTACCTGCTAAAATATTTTGTGAGAAAAAAATATATTTTGTGAGATCAGCAGGATGTAATAATAAAGTTCAGTTGAAGTTCCTGAAAGTTAGTTCACTCAGTAGCTACTCTTAACTTTTCCTTAAGGTAAGAGAGAAGCATGTGCTATATAATTTTACTTTCCAATCTAATTAGTCACAGTACTGTGAAAATAGAATTATTAATTTTTATTAAAACAAGGTATATTCTAACATATGTATTCTCTGACCGTAAGAAAACACTATAAACATAAATTATTAAATAGAATCTTGTCAAGTAACTCGCAATATATTCATGAGAAAATATTTAAGTGCTTTCAGCAAACTGGGACCTTGATGGATTAAAGTTGGATTTATCTGGCATGGAAATGTGAGCAATGAGCATGAATCCATTAATGCAAAGTAATTTGATATGCCAGTTGAATCTTTTTGTACCTGGTTGGTCATCAGTAATCACCTGGCTATTTTCTTTTTCTTTTAACTTAGATTTTTGTGCCCCATTCCAGACCTACTGAATCACAACCTCTGGTTTTGCAGACATAGGAATTGTACTTTCATAAATATCCGCACATAATTCAGCAAGATGTGTGAATTACTGGTAAAAGTATATCTGTGCCTTTAGAGAAAAAAGTGATAGCTGTAGCTTTGCATGGACATAAATGATAAAATATTGGCTAGTGAAAGATTAGCAGTGCTGAGATAAATAGAGTATTCAGAATGGAAGTATTAGCAGGAGAAATAAAATTAGGCAATATTTGAAAGTAGAAATTAAAATGCATCAGGGAATAGCAAAGAGATTAGATTAATATAAATTAGTGA
The DNA here is from genome assembly GCA_963574355.1 of Loris lydekkerianus. Classification (NCBI taxonomy): domain Eukaryota; kingdom Metazoa; phylum Chordata; class Mammalia; order Primates; family Lorisidae; genus Loris; species Loris lydekkerianus. Next base: position 9,938 of record CAUYPK010129462.1, on the reverse strand, counting down.
AAGGTGAAAGATTTATATAATCTTAAGAAAATCCAGAGTAGATTCACCAAAAATAACGACACTTGGCGAGATGTGGAAGACAAAGCTGCATCTTCAGGTACAGTCTTAATCATGGAGAACTTGGAGACCAGAAAAAGAAAAAAAAAAAAAAAAGAAGGGTTTAATCAGTCAGATGTCATTGTGTGTTTCGTAGTAGGGTTACCATGATGAAAGAAGCATTTTTGAAAGATATATCTGTTAAGAGTAAAAAGGCTGAGCTGGAGAGAAACTGATAATGAAATCGTAGTCCAAATAGTAGCCCTATCCAGGTTAGAGTAGTAAAAAAAGAAATGGTGTTTCTATAACAGAAATTAAATGACTTTGATCTTGATCCTTCTATGACCTTTGTATATGTCCCCCCATATTATGGTGATATGTATAAATGTATAATGATACATTCCTTAAGATACAATCACATCAAACCTGAAAGTGCCATGCACAGAATGTGCCAAGAGAAGACTCTTTACTCATTCTATCAAAATTTATTATGTATTTATGGAAAATCTAGACTACTTCACTTCTAGCTAAGTTTTTGGTTCAATATGGTCCTGGGAAGTACAAAGAAATAGGTTATTCCTGATTTTTGATGTTAGAAATATCTGGAAGACTGGTAATAGAGATGATCCCCCACTGGTTCCTTTTAGATTAACTAGAACGGAGGTTCCTAACAGAAGTGCAGCAGTGGTACAGGGGGTCACATTAATGCAGAAAGCCAGGAATGCCATGGGAGGGATGATCCTACTAAGCCAATAATTGCTTTTTCAAATATCAGCAGTGTCCTCCTGGGAAACACTTAGTATTTAGTGATTTTAAGTGTAGACTTAGAATAAAACAGACCTGGAGTGTTGTTCAAGTTATACTACAATTTCCTTTATTACCTTGGAAAATTGACATGATATCTGTAAGCTTCCATTGGCTCTTTTGTTAAAGGAAGCAAAAAATAATCCCTGCTCAAAGAGATACTGTGAAGATTAAATGGGACAATGATTCTAAATAATTTAGGTTATTACCTGGAATAGAGTAAACATCTAAAACAAATTATCAGTGTTATTGGCCATTGAGTGGCTGCAAAAGTCCCTAAATTGAGGCTGAATATGCTAGAAATCCTGAACTTTCAAATTCCTTCCAGGGTGATTCTATTCTTAATGGAAAACTATCCATAGAGAGATAGGGCTATATAGTTTGATTTTTGATCATCAGTATGCATTTCTATACTAGACGAGAACACACCAGCCTTGCCATTTTTTCAGTTGTCATTAAAACAATGGCTCTAGGAACTTCTAAGGGTTGAAATTCCTTGTTCTTTTCTCTGTTTGATACTCTAATCATCAAACGTCATTGCTTTTGTGCACTATATTTAAACACCTGAGCTTGTGTTATCTTTGTATCCTAAGAATATTTGACATAGACTAAACTAGGCAAAAGCTCTCCCTTAATGCCCATATGTTCTTCTACCTTGGTAAACCTGGCTTGTTGTAGCGGAAACATTAAGTACTCCTTATATCCATATTCTTTCATTTATTATCCTGAAAAATGTTGGTCACTTACTATAAGCCAGCTATCATTCTGGACCCCAAGGATCCAGCCGTGTGAGAAGCAGACGTAGTGTCTGCCCTCAGTGAACACTCCTTCTAGGAGAGGAAGCAGATACCAACAACCTACCAAGTCATTAAATATCATAAAATAATTCTGAAGAGGCAAAAACATGGTAAAAAAAAAAAAAATGAGACAGTATGCTGAATGGAGAATAACAAGATAGAAGTGTGGGGAAACTTGGCTCTTAGGAAGGTCCTTTTGAAGGGATATTTGAGCAATCTAAGTGAAGATCTGCCAGGAAGAAAGAGGCTCAGGCAAATGTCCTAATCACAGAAATTAAAAAATAAATAAATAATAATTTTTTAAAAAAGGCAGCGCCTGTGGCTCAGTGGGGAGGGCACTGGCCCCATATACTGAGGGTGGCGGGTTCAAACCCTGCCCCTTCCAAACTGCAACAACAAGAAAAAAAAAAAAAAGTTGGGCATTGTAGTGGGTGCCAGTAGTCCCAGCTACTCGGGAGGCTGAGGCAAGAGAATCACCTAAACCCAGGAGTTGGAGGTTGCTGTGAGCAGTGTGACACCATGGCACTCTACCGAGGGTGATAAAAAAAAAAAAAAAAAATAATAATAATAATAATAAAAACAGGGTGATAAAAAATGATAATAAAAACAGAAAAGAAAAAAAGCGTCAGTACTTAAACAGTAAGAGGCATATTGTAGACAAGGTCAGGAATGTAAGCATCAGCAAACTGATGTGCCATGTAGGGGGCTGCATTTTATTCTAAAGCCTGGAGCAGATGCAGCACTAAGCAGACTTGGCGTTCTTCATCCTGCTTCCTCTCCAGTGTGATCCTCCTTAGCGTTCTGAGAGGGACAACAGCACCGCCTGTGTTTCCTTTTCCGCTCAGCACCTCCTCAGGATCCTACCTCTTCAAATCCTGGGCAAAGTAGATTGCAAGGGAATGATCCTGCAGCCACTCCTCTGTTCCCATCTTTTCTTCATGCCAGAACCATGACCTTAGCAATTTCCCTATTCAAAACCAAAATAGAGTTACAAGGAAGATTGTAACTGCATTGAGAAGACCACACTTTAATAAGCACTTTAATAACACTCAAAAATTATCTAAAGACTTTAGTGTGTAATAAAGAAAGGGCCACATACATAATAATACATAATACATATTCTATTACAGGAACAGAATAATTTTTGAATTTTTTCTTGTATTTATTTATTTATTTATTTATTCATTCATTTTTTGTAGAGGCAAAGTCTAACTTTATTGCCCTCAGTAGAGTGCTATGGCATCACAGCTCACAGCAACCTCCAACTCCTGGTCTTAGGCAATTCTCTTGCCTCAGCCTCCTGAGTAGCTTTGAATTTTTTCTTGTTTGGTATAAACCCTAAGGTGATGGAGAAGAATAAAGCTAAAAATTAGAAGTGCTTCAGAAGTATTTTTCTTTCTTTTCTGGCTCATTGGAAGAGAATAAAAGAGATACTTTTCTTAGTTCATCAAGAGATAGCCACTCAACATCACACAAAATAACTAGACTTTCAAATGTGGTTGTGTGGCCTAAATTCTCTAAGGAAAAGTTCCTCTGCTACTTCAGAGGGAAATTTTGCAAAAGCACCGATGAGTGACAAGTGATAATGGAGTGTGCTCTGAACCATGTGTCCAGGCAAATAAAAAAGGCTTTTGCACCTTAATTGATCAAACCTCACAGCAATCATTTGGCCTTCAGGCTTATTTATAGGCTTGATGGCAATAGAACCCTTTCAGGGATGAGAATATTATGGAATCCATTGGCCAATTATGCTCAGATTACTGGGCCCTCAGGGATGGTGAATCCTTTTCATTACTACATTATCACAGGGCTGACTGCTAAGTCAACGTGCTCAAGTGCAGTCAGCCAAAGAAAAGGCACAGTGACTGAATTTGCCAACCTAACTTTCTGGAAGCTCTCCTTAGTCATTTACTTTCCTCCTTGCAATATCTGTCCTCATTCCATTGTGTTTCTTAAACAAACGAGGTTTAAATAATTGAACTTGTAGGGATTTTTTTTCTCTTTCCTCTTGGTTGTTCCTCAACTCACTATTGCTACACATGTGACTGCATTTTGTGCAGAGTATTATCTGTGGTTTAAAATAAATGGTGGGTGGAGAACTATAGCCTGGGTAGATTGATGATAATATAATAAAGATTATGGAACTGTGATGGAAAACTTGGGGGGAAAAGACCTTCTAGCATATGGAACTTAGGCATTTTGGAGTTGGATGGAAAAATTGCACAAAGGATTTAGAGTCAAGTCAGATCTAGTTGGAAATTCAGACACTACTACAAAACTGTGTGATCTTAGACTAGTCAATTAATTTGTCATTTATGTAAAGCTTAGTTTCTTGAACACTGCGGTATATACAATTTAAGAAAGGTAATTAGGTAAAGTACATAAAATGCCAAACAGAACAATAACCTGCTAATTATCCTTTTATATTCTGTGTCCAGTCACAGAAATTGCCCATAGTGGGTAGAATAGAGACAAGCATGATTCCTTAGCTGAATATATTCCTGTGAATACATACACAGACACACAACATATAGCAGGTGAATATTATTCTTCAGGTTCAGTAAGCAACACTTACTGATCACAAAAAAAATCACAAAAATGTAATTTTGGCCAATATCACATTTCTATTTCTCAGGGATATCACATTTTTATTTGTTAAGAATGAGGACTATCAGATTTCTCTGCTTTTTTAATAAACAAGCTAATTTTGAACTCCTGTCTTGCTGGTATGAACTTGCTTATTGTAAGGGCTATGTCCTGGATTTGTGCCATGGGTACTGGGGTTTTATTCCATACCAAAATCTTGTCTCCTCCACCCAGCTATCATTGTTTACATGTCCGTAATGCTGAGACTTGCCTTTTTGGTGCATTCATGGTCCTTTCCAGTCTGGTGGCTATCTGCAGTTTCTATGTTACACTGAGAACACAGGACTTTGATCAGGATGGGTTTCGAATGTCTGGAGTCTTGCTCACTCTGCAACCTTCTCTCTGTCTCCCTATATTGCTGCAAAGGATCTCAGTTTTTCAGGAACTACCCCATTGACTTATTACTATTCTTTCTTTATCTAAGGCCACTCTTCCTCTTCTACGAAACACCTTTACCCTCCTTTTACCTCCTCTAAACAGCCTTCTAAAATCTTGGGTTTGGGGAAAGTAAAAATCAGAATTGCACATGGGCTATTTCTGCCTGCTGCTGCTGTGTACTTCCTGAGAGTCCGTGGAGTACTAAGGCAGCTATTTGAATGGAAGGAAAGAAAAGGGAAAAGAAAGAGAAACAGAAAACAGCAGGATATCTCAGTATTTCAAAGAAATATTGGCCTATTACATTACTAAAGTACCAGATAAAGCACCAAGAACATTTCTATGGTTAAAGGAGGAGTTGGAGGAAGAGAAAGGGAAAATCAAGGAAGAGGATGAGGAGGAATAGGCATGGATGCATGTTGATGGCCGATGATTTGAGTTCAAATGCATAACACTGCCGTGATTTGGAACATACTGGACTTGTTGGAGGGCTTGTCCTTCCCTGCCGTGGTGTAGTTTTTATGGCAGACTCTCTCCTCTGAGTGTTGACAGATCTTTGCTGAACCATTCAGTACTCGATAATATTTTCAAACTATGTATCAAGTCAGTCTTTCTAGCTTCTGGGGAAGTCCCTACCATCCTTATTAATAGTTAGCACAATTTGGGCAGTGCCTGTGGCTCAAAAGAGTCGGGTGCTGGCCCCACATGCCAGAGATGGCGGGTTCAAACCCAGCCCTGGCCAAAAACTGCAAAAAAAAAAAAAAAAAAAAAAAAAAAATCAATAGTTAGCACAATTTATTGGTGAATTTCTAACACAATACCTAATGTTTTTAATTTGCAACATTTGTGCTGGGCTTACCTTAATAAATAAGTTCCTATCTCCTTTCTGAGTATAAATAAAGTTCTATGTATCCTAGAATTCAATTCGTCATGATTACCCTAAAAAGGAAATCAAAAACAAAATATATAAGGCTAATTAAATGGAAATAAATACATTTTGATAAGCATATGGGAGAAAAACACTATGCCTTAATTAAAATTTACTACATAAAAGAACAGTTACATAAAATAAATTTATATTTATTATAATCTTTTTTTCTTATATATGTGATTTTGCATATTTTTGTGTTTATTAAAACTAGGTATTCGGGGGACCATTATAAAGGACTTTATCTTCTTTTTGTTTACACATTTCAATATGTCTATAAAAATAGGAAATAATATGGAAACTGAGAAAAAATATTATATTTTAATTTGATAATTGCCTATTTCTCATTTCAATGAATGGAGACACCCTAAGGCATCTTGCATCAGAGATGTCAGTCGCCATTTACACAACCTGTATTCACACCTTAGATAAGTTAAATACCAGGTATGTAATCTCAGATAAGTTGCTTTATCTTGGAAAAAAAAGGGAATATTACTTTTTACTTCATGTTTTGAGAATTAAATAAAATTATATGTGTATATGTGTGTGCACATGTGTATGTGTGTATGTGTGTGGGGGCTAATGTTTGCATATAATCTACCATCTATTAGGTCAACAATAAACATTTATGTTCTGTCCTTCCTCTTGATGTTAAACATGGGAGCATCATGGAGCAGTAAGGATCCCCCTAAAGAAAAACTGAAATCAAATTACAGCTTGGCAAATATTAGCTAAGCCCTAGTGCAAGGTTCCACTATCTCTGAGATCTCCTTTCCTCATCTATAAAACAAGGATAATTGTTCTACCTCCCTTCTAGGGAAGTGGCAAGGGATTATATAAGATGATGCGCATAAAGCAGCCAGCAAAATTCATTGCAAGGGGTTGATAAATATTAGCTCCTTCTAGCTTTCCCAGCTGCTAAAGCAGTAACATTTAAATAAAAAGTCTTATAGTGTACTATAGAGATAACAAAGATAAAGGGACTACCAGTGTGAGGGAGAGCTGAGAGTTGGAGAGGATTTGTTTGAAAACAAAGCAGAGCAAGAGTTATGACTTTGAGAGTGACCTAGATAGTATTTGAGCTTCCAAGCTTCAGTGAGTAAGCATGCTCCACATCGTTAGCGACATTATGTAATCCGAAAGAATATGATCTATATATTTTAAAATAGAATTTACTTCTAAAATGATCTTCAATTTAATTTATTTCAGTCACACTAAAATTATTTTTAAATTTTAAATAAATCTAAAGGATATTGTGAGATTTTCATTTTAATTAAAAAGTGGCGTGGGTTTTAAATGCGAAGTTGAGTTTTCAATCTCCTTGTGCAGAGGGAAACAACTTTCAAAGATGAAATATATCCTTTGCGATTTTAAGTCTTCTATATACAGGAAAAATCTGTCCAGAAAAGTCTTTAGAATATCACATCCAAGGCTCTCATTTTTCAGATGGGAATACTGAGTTCTAGTATTCCTATCTAGAACAGGTAATTATATGATTTAGAGTCACATGGTAACTGAATGCAAGAACTAAAAGCTTTACTTATGTGTTGGCACAGTTTCCACTGCATCACTGCCTACCTCTGTCTGTGCTTTTCTGTTACTATCCTGTACATGACTATGGATAAGGATTGACAGTTATGTTCATGAACTCCTCCTAGAAAAAATGCTACCTTATTGCTGGACATTACTATTGTCACCAGATGACCAAAAGGGGTACTATGAAGGTGACCATAGTGGCATCCAGCAATGAGTATATAATACTTTTTCTAGGATGATTTTCATGAACTAACCTCATGTATCTATATATAATTATATATAATATGTAATTGACATTTATGTATATAGAATTACTAATTGTGTATCTTTCTACCTATACAAGTTTGTGTGTGTGTGTGTGTAGGAGGAGTGTAATGAACAGAGAGAGAAAAATTATTTTCCTAGGAGAGGTTATTAGCACATACGCTAAAGCATAAGGTTTGCTAGATTTCTCTAAAGCTGTTTAAATCAAGGTATCCCTTAGAATGTAAGATAGAATCCCATTTTATCACTGGTCATATGAATATTCCCACGTCAGGTCTCTCTAAGGGAAACTCTTCCTTCATTTGATATTTGCCCAGCATCTTTATCTATCTGTGGATTCTCTCTGCTCCTCGGTCCTGGGAGTTGAGACAATAAATAACAAAGCCACAGAGCTGTGCTTGGCTTGCTGAGTTGCCAGTTGAGAAATTGTAATTTGTATTGATTAGTAAATTTACCCTCTTCCAAGACATATCAGAAAGCCCCACTGGAGTCAGAATTTCTGCTGTATTAGTTCAAGAGCACTCTTGAGAGAAGGAATATGTTTTCAGTAAGATTAAGTCTTTCAATGCAAAGAAGAGAAAGAATATCCTGAAGCCTTGCTTGAAATAGTCAGCATTCACTCACAGAGACAAGATACACCACGCAGAGCTGGCTTACTTCTCTGAGGTAGGAGGACTGCTATTTACCTTTCGCTGGTGCATAGCTGTAAAGTAAACTTTACATCCCAGTGTGGGGATGGCGGATGGGAGAAAATGGATTATCTGGGTGAACGTAAAAGACTGCCATTTTCAGAAAGTAACTAAGGCAAGACACTCAACTTTTGCCTGTAGGTTGTAAATCTTTTTTAATTAATTAATTTTTTTATTGTTTCAGAATCATTGAGGTACAAAGAATTAGGTTGCACTGTTTGCATTTGTTAGGTAAAGTCCTTATAATTGTGTCCTGCCCCCAAGAGGTTTGCCATACATTCCCTTCCCTCCTGCCTTCCCCCTGCTCTCTCACTGCCCCACCTCCCCACCTTAAATTGATTTGGGTTTTTCTCCTATGAGGGTGTGTATTAGATTTTCTACTGGCTTCATGTTAGAATGGAATACATTGGATTCTGGTTTCTCCATTCTTGTGATACTTCACTGAGAAGAATGTGTTCCAACTCTATCCAGGTTAATACAAAAGATGTAAAGTCTCCATCTTTTTAATGGCTGAATAGTATTCCATGGTGTACATATACCACAACTTGTTAATCCATTCTTGGTTTGTGGGCATTTGGGCTGTTTCCGCATCTTGGCAATTGGAAATTGAGCTGCAATAAACAGTCTAGTGCAAATGTCCTTATGATAAAATCTAGCACTGAGCAAGAGATGTGAACAGAACCTTCTCTGATAAAGGCAGATGAATGGCTAACAAACATTTGAAAAAATGCTCATCATCCCTGATCATCAGAGGATCACATCAAATGCAAATCAAAACCACCCTAAGTTATCACCTAACCCTCATAAGAATAGCTCATGTCAGAAAGTCTCAAAGCTACTAATACTGGTATAGATGTGGAGAGAAGGAAACACTTTTACACTGCTGGCAGGACTAAAACCTAAAACAACCTTTGCAGAAGGAAGTATAGAGAATCCTCAAAGAACTCAAATTAGACACCCCCCCCCCCCCATTTGATCCTGCAGTCCCACAGCTAGTCATCTATTCAGAAGAAAAAAGTCTACATCTGTTAAGAAAGCTCATCCAGAGAAGGTTTCACTGTTCTTAAAAAGTGGTTTCCAGACCAGCAGCATCAGCACCGTTGATCATGTGGCAACTTGTTATTGATGCAAATTCTCAAGCTCCATCCCAGACCCCTCCATTAAAAACTCTGGGATGGAGCTTAAAAGTTAATGTGTAAACCATTGCCCTGAGTAATGCTAATTGCGCCCTTCCTAGAAATCACCTTCTCTGCCCTCTCCCACCTGAGCCCATTTTCCTGTGATGGGCTACTTTGGTAGTCTGTTCTTTGTAGTTGCCGTTTATAGTTAAATGTGTGATTATTTGATTGGTTCACAAGAACTGGGCTATTTTCTGAGGTGGCTCATCATTGCACTTTCATCCAGCAAAGCATCTACCATCTAGTATTGTTAAGAGATAAACTGAGGCATGGTAAAATTTTTAAACAGTTTATTTGCGCAAGTAGAAATTAACTAGTCAAGAAGCTCCAAACTAAGAATGATTTGGAAGATGTACGGTGCAAACACATGGGAAATAAAGTAAAGCAAAGAAAATATATTTATTTATTTATTTATTTATTTATTTATTTATTTATTTATGAAATCATAGCTGTGTACATTAATGTGATCATGGGGCACCATACACTAGTTTCATAGACTGTTTGACACGTTTTCATCACACTGGTTAACATAGCCTTCCTGGCATTTTCTTAGTTATTGTGCTAAGACATTTACATTCCACATTTACTAAGTTTCACATGTACCCTTGTAAGATGCACCGCAGGTAATATTTGATGGGTAGTTTTAACCGTTGCCTTATTTGATCTATCCTGTTGAAAATTTTTT
>CAUYPK010129461.1:0-20279 GCA_963574355.1 Loris lydekkerianus | reverse complement strand
AAAGAAGGAGGGAGGGGTGGGGAAAGGAAGAGCAGAGAGAGGGAAGGGGAAGGTGGGGCCTTGGTGTGTGCCACACCTTTTGGGGGCAAGACAGGATTGCAAAAGGGACTTTACCTAACAAATGCAATCAGTGTAACCTGGTTTATTGTACTCTCAATGAATCCCCAACAGTAAAAAATAAAATAAAATAAAAATCAAAAAAGAATTAGTTTGTTAGTTGTAACAAATCTACCTAATGTGAGATGCTAATTATAGAAGAAGCTGTGTGCACAATACGTAGAAACTCTCTGCACAATTACCTCAATGTTTCTGTAGATCTAAAACTATTATAAAAATAATATTTATTTTTTTAAAAAATGAAGCCAGAGAACCCAGTTGAGTCAATCCCTAGACTTGATGCCACATGGTCCTGCAGGGAGGACCACAGAGGAGAAGGGACGATGGCAACACTACTGAGTAGCTCGCCCCAGGGAAGGGGGTTGTGAGAATACGAGAGGAACAGACACAGGTCCAGGGGGAAGGAGAAAATCCACTGCCAGGAGCAGCTGGGGGGAGCTTGGAAATGAAGTGGCCAGGGGCTGTGTCTCAGAGCATGGAAAGAATTTGGGTAGGTAGAGATGGAGGCGCCTACTTAGGAACTTAGAAAAATGCAAAGAATGGACGATCTCAAAAGGAGTATGACTAGAGGAATCCATAGCTGTATTGTGCTCTGAGCAGCTTTTTTAAAATGCTGAATTGAGCTTGGTGAAAACCACTTTGGATCCCAGAGGTGATGACAAGGAGGGGAGGCACAGAAGGAGGAGAGCTCATCCTACAGAAGTTTTTCTTTATCTTTTTTTTTTTTTTAAACACACTCAGGACCCAGTTTTAAAATACTAATATTGTGGAAGAGGTAATTACTGGGAACACGGGAACATGTTAATGGTAGGAATGGATTCTAAACTCTCTCATGGGAATTTCTCAACCTGGATTTCCCTTTTTTCCCTCCCGGTAAAGTTTGAGAGATAGTCAATCTACCCTGGGAAAGGAAAAACTGTCCTGACATATAGAGGCCAAGTCTGGCTCTAGAATTTTATAAGTAAAAATTGTTGGTCGAATGAATTAATAAAATTACAGCAATTGCCAGAATCTCTATAAGAGATTTTGTGATTGGTGATTAAATCAAAATTGATCTGCTTTATTCATTCAGACAAATCAGATCATAAAAGCTACTGTGAGTTTAACATAGTTTAAAAAGATACCTTTGTTAAATATATCTTTTTAAAGCCATACTCCTTTTGATAAGAAACAATTTTTGTTAGGTGTTAGAGGACACTACAATCAGATGTTTAAATGCATCTGAGAGTTCACCATTACAATTCACAGATGCAACCTTTTCATTCACTTCATGGCTTTTTTGAACACTTACACATTAAGATCAGGGGAGGGTAGAGAGAACTGAAGGATAGTTCTAACAATCCATAGTTTCAAATTGTTTTTACTCCAGTCTGAGACGAGTAGCTCTAAGTAATCCCAACATTTATCGGATGGTTATGAAAAGAAAGCAAAACCGGTCATGACCAAAAGGTCCATTTCTGCAGAAGTTCACGTTCAGTGCACCCAGTCAGTAGCCTGCTGGGTGCTGGGGGGAAAGGAGGGGTCTGTAAGGCAGCTGCCACACGGTGATCAGACTGACCCATCAGAGGGCTGTGGGGGCTGATCTGGTGTCCAGATAAACGTGGCATTCATGCCAACCATCTGTCCACAGGTCAGTGGGGACAGAAACTCAAAATCATTATCTGTAATGAATGAATATACAATGACAGTCTTGTGTGTGGCAAAGGATCATCACATAGGAACATGGCTGGAGAGAATCAGGCATCAGAAAGCGGCACTAATCTTGTAAAGCAAAACAGTTGTGTGTGTGTGTGTGTGTGTTCGCCTTTAACCCTTGATATCTGGGATAAGCTGTCAAGAGAGGCACTTTCACTTGGCACCATCTCCCTTTTCTTACCCAGCACAGCATTGATATTTTGCAGAGATGGTTCAGTTGATGAGTTTCAGGATAGCTCACCCTTTTCCTCCAACATGCCTGTCCATCTTGTCATCCCTTTTGTGTTTTGCTCCTCTGGGACAGAAGTTTCTATGACTTCCTCTTTTCTCTGCATGTCATCACACATACAAACCTTAAAACGTTAAAGCCTGTTATTCTAGATGTATCATACTCTTCGTTGAAATAGTGAAGTCTTTATATATGCACGCATACACACAAACGCACACTAATGCAGACAATTAAGTTCACTAATTCATCATATTAAATAGAAAAAGGGCTTTGAAGGATGGACTAGAAGCTGGCATCAGCACATAGCTTTCCAAGGGGAGTGTTTTGAAGGTGACCATAGTGATATTCAGCAGTGAAGTAGGTAGCACTTTTTCTAGGATGTTTGACAACTTAACTGGTCTCATAGGATGACAGCTCTGATGGCCATTCTAGAAAAAGAGTTTCACAAGTGCTTTGAAGGGTGGAGTAGGTGCTGGTGTTGGTGCAGAGCTTCCTAAGAGGAGAACTTCAAAGGTGACCGTAGTGATATTCAGCAAGGAGGTATGGAGCACTTTTTCTAGGACAAGTTCGTGAACTTAATTGTGAGCCCTGGTAAGTGTGTGGGGGTGTGTGTGTTAAAAATGTAATGACATACATTTTGGTTATAATAAACAGACATTTACTGAGCACCTATTCCCCAGAGGAGCCCCAGGAGACAAAGGAAACATTTCCAGATCTGAAGGATTTCACAGTTACATTCAGAAGACAAATTTGTTACAAATAATTACAATGAGAATTAAATAGGAACTAAAATAGAAGTAAAATTAATGTTCTGAAGGCATGCAAAGAAAGAAAGAAAGAAAGCAGCAAGCAAGCATTTACCAGGCTTTACATCAGTGCAGGGCACTTTACTTAAAAAACACTGTTGCTTTTGCTTTTGATAACTTCCTTCCCAAGGCAGAAGTCATTGCCCCTGTTTTGCAGCTGAGCAAGTTAAACCACAGAAGAGTTCAGAGAAAAATGCAGTGTCAGAAGGTAAGGATAAGTAAGAAATGGATCAGGAATTTGAACTCAAGTCTATCTGATTTCAAGACCTATACCAGTGTGAGGATCCCTAGGGTGCTTCGGCAGAAGACAGCACTGGGGCTGAGCAAGCCAAAGAAGGCCGATGTTTCTCTGAAAGGAGGGGGAAGATGAGGCAAAGTTAAGAGACAATGTATGAGGGATGGGGCAATGTATCCTAAAGAAGAGTCCAAGGCCTGAAGCACGGGAAGTGGCTCAATGCTGGGAATTGCAGAGACACAACCCCAAAGACTGGCCGCCATACACATTGTGGAGGGTCTTGAATGCTGTGCTGGGGAACTTGGACTTGGTGCTATGAGGGCTGAGGACCCACTGGTGTACAATCCCAGAGTCCAGGAGTAAGTTTGTCCTCACTGCACATGCAGTCATGTGCAGGGACACCTGGGCAGCTGATGGGATAGACCCAGAGGAATCAAAGAACCAATGGGCAATGATTAAATTGGCAACTTACACCTTAGCCATAACCACAGGAATAAGGGAAGCCCTCCAGTCCTGCAGCAGAGTGTGGGGCTGGAGACGGAGCCTGGCTGAGAGCAGGTAAGGCAGGCATGAGTTCAACTGGAGAGAGCACTCAGGAGGCAAAGAAGAGGCTAGGAAGTGCCTCACAAAGTGCTGACAGTGAAGGCTGATCCTGGCTCAGATCTCTGGGCTGACGTCTTTGGGAGAGGGCTGTAATGAAAGCTGGTCACCATCACAGCAAGGCACCAGAACTTCTCTGTGAATCTGAAGATGGGAGGTGATGCTGCTCATGGGCTTCAAAATTGGTACTTCTCTCATGAGAAACGTGTGCTCATCACATGTGCTCGTGGGGCCACTGGAAGTGGGAAGGGGAAAGGACTTGTCATGGGATACAAGCACGGGACGCCCAGACGTGTTCAGGGACTCAGAGTCAGTCGTCACAGCAACATGACAAGCGCACATATTGTGGAGGGCCTCGAATGCCACACTGAAGAATCTGGACTTGACTCTAGGTGTACCTAAGACCTGTGTGACAAATCCTGCCTGCTGGGAAAGGGGGAGTCCAAGGATTCAACATCTGAGCTGGAAGAAGCAGTGTGGAAGGGAAGGAGTTCCAAGTGACTCTGGGCTTCTCAAAGTGCGGCCCATACGTCCGAGTATATCCCCATGGTCTTGAAAACACTCTACAGGTGGTGAAATGGTTTCAAATGAAAACCTATGAAATAACCATGCTCAGATGCATTTCAAAAATTTGAAATGGAAGATTAATTATAATTGTTCAAAGAAATCTCTTCTATAACTATTATATGCTTAGCAGTTTTACATGTACTATAAGGATCCTGTTGTCAGTCCACCAATGTTATTCTGTTAATATGTAAGCTATCTTATTAAGTATTGTTTCTTGACTTCATTACACACTGCTGTACATTTTGGAAAATGTATATGTATGTTATTGTTAATCCACAACCCCCTCCCCACAAAAGATGAATTAATGGTTCAAGAGAAGTTGGAAGTATGATAGCTGTTATAATAATAGTAAATATTACAACTCAGAGTAAGATCGTTGTGATATTGTGAAATATACATTTGGTCTTCCTCTCACTTCCTGACATATAGTTCTTAAAACTTTTGGAATCTCGCAAGTGACCAGTGTGTCCTTTGCATGCTAATGAGATGACTGGTGGCCGGCAGGCCCTGGGTAGCTTCAGAATGGGGACTGGTCACAAGATGGGGACTTGTCACTTTCAGCCTCACCCCCAACCCTTGGGGAGGGGAGAGTAACTAAAAGTTGAGATGGTCGCCAATGGCTCAGGATGTAATCAATCACACCTACGTAAAAAGCTTTTATAAACACCCAAAGGGATGAGGTTTTGAGAGCTTCTGTGTTGGTGAGCACAACATCATGACGGGAAGATGATACACCTCAACCCCACGGGGGCAGACACTCTTGTGCTCAAGACCTTTCCAGATTCAGGCCAATGCATTCCTCCATTTGGCTGCTCATTTACGTCCTTTGTTATATCCTGTATCAATAAACCAGTAACCATAAGCGAAGTGCTTCCCTGAGTTCTGTGATGTACACTAATAAGTTAATTAAACCCTCAGAAGAGGTTATGGGAACCCAAGTTTATTGCCAGTTGGTCAGAAGTTGTGAAAGCCCAGACGTGTGACTGGCATCTGAAGTGGGGGCTGTCTTGTGGGACTGAACCCTCACCTGTGGGACTATCTCCAGGTAGACAGTGCCAGAATTGAATTGAATTAAATGGAACTGAATTGAATTGTGTTGAATTGATTGGACTGAATTAAAGGACACCCAGCTGTGTCCCAGTAGGGAAGCCAAGAAGAGGATTGCTTACTTGATGTGTGGGGACAACTCCCACACATGTGGTGACAAAAATGTTCTGTGTTGTGACAGTCTGGTAACAGTAACTGAGTTTGCTTTTTCTGTATCTGTACAGTCATAAATGAATGAGAGGACACAACTATGGATCAAACACAAAATACGATTCCATATATTGTGAAGCCTGGACATTCCTATTGATAATTTTGCTCAAGTAGCCGAAAAGAAAAAAGAGAGGAAAAAATTGGGTGAAGAAGTATAATGATATATATTCAAAAATTGGACTTTTAGGACAGAGGATCCTGGTACATTGTTATAGAACTTTGCCATGGTATGTCATAAAGTCATTTTTGAACAAAGTCTGGTGACATTAGTTCTAAACCAATCAGAATATTTTACAACAAATTGGATAAAATACTTCCCATAGGAAATTAATGAATTCTATCACTAAATGTAGAAAGGAAAACCAAAGGAGCATCATTCAAAGCTAAATTTAAATTTTCATAGCACAAAAACAGGTACAATTACACTGCTGCCAAGGAGCTTGTAAACCACCTACAAAGTTAATGACAAATATTGTGCTCAGAGAGAAAGAGAAAGTAGCCAATTTCCTTTAGGAACTAATATTGATGGATGATAGATAACATCAGTAGCCTGCAATGTGGAAAAGCAATTATTACCTCCACTCATAGGAAGGTAATGAATGCGCTCTCCGCATGCACAGGGCGCAGCAACAAAGGGAAAGTGCTCAGTGACTTTTTCGTTGTATTTGTCACTGAAAACCACAATAACTGGCAAATTTTTTTTTTATGCTGGTAATAACTGCTCTTTAGGCTGTTCTGCAGATAGCAAACAGACAGAGAGAACTAACCATGTGTACCACAAGAAAGGGAATGATCACATAAAAATGAAAGGTTACACCTGAGTGTCAACTCAGCCATGTTTATCCACAGCCAAATGTCAATTATGCACCTCCTAACCTTGATTCAAAATTTAAGAGAAATAAAGAAAATGGTGATCATTCTGCTTTTCCATACTTAATAGGAATTTGAGTGTACAGGAAAACGGTACTCAAGCTTTGAGGAAAGTGATATGTTTAAAATCTTTCTTCCAGACACAGATAATAAAAGTGAAGATCATTTTCATTATTCCAAATACCTTCCTGAAGTGAGTTACATCTCAGCAATAACTTGAAATCTGAAACTTACCTCTTCAGAAGCAGAAAGTCATGTGTGTGCATGCTGAGAATAATCAAAATCTTTTAATAAGGTTGAATTTGGGTACATCAACATTCTGGTAATTTTTTGATGATTTTCTTTATCTGAAACAGAAACCAATGCTATAATATTTGAAAAGTACATCTTAATGCAATAACAGTGGAATAAATGACTTTCCAAGTTGAATACTATCGAGCTGTTGAGAAATCCCTTTGCAAGTTGCAACAGTGAGCCTACCATAAACATCCATCTAACTTGGTTTGAAAAGAAGCTGGTACAAAATTACTGTTTATCATTGTTTCTAGTTCTACCTTGAGACCAGTTACCAGGAAACACCTGTTAGAGAGGTTGGCCTTGTATCCTGTAGGCTTGACGTAGCACTTGGTGCATGAATAGTCACTCAGAAAAACATTATTGGATACACAGGTGAGTGGACTGTGGGAGGACCTACCTTCAACATTCTGCAGTAATAAGATCACAGAATAAAACACTTTTGATATTTGTAATGTTTTTAGTCTTCAGGTCTGTTTAGAATCTTTCTGCTGCCCTGCCTTTTCTCCAACTCCCTGGGCCCATTTCCAAAGCAAAATTATCCAGTACCTTTCAGGCACCTAAATGGAACAAGCAAAGGATTTTTCCCCTAAGAACCCTCCTGCTGGTCGTGACACCTGAGGACCACTCCCAGCATCTCTCACAGCTGGCAGCTACTCTGTGGCAAACACACAACAGGTCCACGAGTAATATTGACTTGTCTGTTCTTGTCATTGCAAGCTACACAGGTGGGTTCTTTGGATTTTTATCCCTAGATCTCATCTCCAAAGGAAGGACAGATGTTATTCTTGATGAATGGATGTCAATTTCTTATAATTACTGTTCTCAAAATACCAACAATCTGCTTCATAACCTGTTCTAGAATTCCGCAACCAGCTTTAGTCTCCCCTTCATCTATAGTTTCCAAAATCCTTGATTTTGTCCATCGTGAAAAACAGGATAGTGTTGACTATTTCCAATGACTTTAGACAGACCTGGTGGCACTTGGTGATTTTGGACAGATTACAAAAAGGGCTTTAGTATTTTTTCCTTTCTAATTCATATGAGAGTATTTATTTTTATTTATTTCAAAAATATTTAAAATAAAAATGCTCTCATATTAATCGAGAAATTTTAAGAAGTAATATATAAAAATAAATACCCTCCTATTAATCTGAAATAAAAAAAAAAATTAAAAAAAATAAGTTCTTTGAAGCAAAAGCTCCAGAATCTCTTAAATTCAGGCCCAAATTCTCCAGTCCTCCCCAGTGACTGCAAGGGCTTCAATCAGGGTCCATTCCAAGAAACCAAACTAAACAAGCATGTAGGTCCCATGATTTTAGAGAAGTAAAAGGTCTGAAGTAGAAGCCTATACATCTGACAAGAAGGCAAGAGAAGATTCCCCCCTAGGGAAGACCTCTAAGAAATATGCTAGGCTTAGAGGGACAAGACAGTCACTTGGCTTTTCCAGGGAACCCCTCATCTTTTTACCTGAAATTTTCCTAATGAGGCATTAGTCCTGCCCCCTTCAATCCAACTTTCAATGACCAACATGATATTTCTTAAACACAGATTGATCAGTTCAGCCCTCACTTAAAATGTATTGCTTTCCATTATTGTCAAAACATGCAAAGTCCAAATTCCTTACCATGTCATAAAAATATCCTCTGTGGCCTGTGGCCTGACAGAAATGGCCTACATTTCTCTCTGGAGCCTGGGCTTCATGATTTATCTTCTCCTAATACAGAATTGCACTCACCTCCATGTGCTTATCATGCTATGTCCACGGCTCTTGCCATTGGTTGCCTAGCTGGAAAAGACAGAATCTTGCATCTTCTCTGACTTTCTCAGCTTGGTGAGCTGCAAGCACGTCCTGTGCTCACCCAGAGAGCACAGGCCAGATGTTCTCAAGGACTAGAGTTTGAGACCATCCCCTCCTCTCAAATTTGTAAATACCATTTTAGTATGTCATTTTCCCCATAAAGCACAATAAAAATGTTTCCATGACTGTTGCCACTTACTTGAGGACAATCGGATGTTACACCACTTATTGGTGAGCTGGTGTTTGGGAGTCCCTTGCCCTTTTGCTGTTCTCCTATGTAAATTCAGAATGCGTCTACATTACCTTCTTCTTTGCTGCTATCACAAATTACTAAAGCTTAGTATATGATGCTTTAATGGTGGTTTAAAAGATGGTTGTACATGTATTTACTATATTTCTGGAGGCCAGAAATCCAAAATCTCTCTGAGCTAAAATCAAGGTGTCAGTGGGATTGTGTTCTTTCCAGGGTTTAGAGTTCAGGTTCTCTATTTCCTTGACTTTTCAGCTACCAAAAGCTTAATGAATTCCTTGGCTGAGGGCCCTGCCCCATTCTGACCTCAGCTCTATTGTCACATCCCCTTTCTGAAGTGTGTGGGCATCTTTGAAGGGGAGGGAGGGCATCATTCTACCTAACCCCTGCCATAGGCAATTGCAACAAAGTGCATATTATGAAACTTTGGGTTTCATGACTTTGAGAAAGGCGTATTCTAACCTACATGTCCCCCCCCAATTATGAGCCCCTGGAGGGGGGCCCCAGCATATGGATATACTCTGTGAACATTTATTGAACAGATATACTTGGTTTTACTAAGATATGAAGCTCTTTAAGGTCATTCAGGGAAATCCTCTAAAGTCCGAGCAAGGAATGACCAGTGTAATCTTTTTTTCCAAGCACGTAATACAATTGAATGTGTTTTAACATCTGATATCATACTCAGCTCTCTCTCCCCAATTCTGATTAGACAGGATCTTGATCAGGCAGAATCTCTGTACAAGTTACCACATGAATGCATCTTTTAACCCTTCAGCTTCTATACTCAGGTAGAGTAAGAACTGTTTATGGCAATTAAAAATGAACTTCAGCTAAGGAAAGGGAACTGCTTCTTAAACACCAGCCCTCTGGAGCCACCCCAGGCATGCCCCAACATGCCCCAATGGCTATCCCTGGGCAGGCTCCCACGGGCTCAGGCGGGGCCTTCCTGCCTATTCCTACCAGGTACTGCAGCCTTCACCCCCTCCGCATGCAGGGGACCGACCGTAGCTCCAACACTGGCCAGGCTCCATGACACATGACTGGTGTCTAAAGGAAGGCCTGGGTCTCCACAGGTGCTCAGTAAAAGTGTGCTGCTGCTTTT
This sequence comes from Loris lydekkerianus, assembly GCA_963574355.1. Classification (NCBI taxonomy): domain Eukaryota; kingdom Metazoa; phylum Chordata; class Mammalia; order Primates; family Lorisidae; genus Loris; species Loris lydekkerianus. Next base: position 10,453 of record CAUYPK010129461.1, on the reverse strand, counting down.
CAAATCTCGCTGCAGAGAACACCGCTGAAGTTTTGTGTAGAAATGAAGACACCAAGAGGTACATCTCTCATGCTTGTCTTCAGGTGTGCCGTGCCGGACAGAGGTCACATTGTGCTAGGCCTGCCTGTCCCCTTCTGTGGTCCTGAGTTTTCTGCTGTATAAAAAGCCATGCATCCATTTAACCCACTGTGTGTAGGTGGCTTCCCATCTGGAAAGGCTTTACCTGTCAGCATTCCCCTATGCAGGGGCCAGTACTAGCAGCCTGAATACAGGAGTGTGGTCTGACCTACTCAGAGACTGGGGAACCCATCACTCTCTCTACCTGGGGACCCACAGTCACATCTCAGAGACCTCACTTTCTTCATTTGTAAAATGAAACAATAATACATTTCTGAAAGAGCCCCTACATGGAATAAATAAAGCAGTAGAGATAACTTACTGTTGCTTGACACAGCAGGTGATTGATAAATGGTAGATTTTGTGTTATTACTGTCATAGTTATTATTTCTATCAGTATCAATTTATTCTGGAGTCTCTTTGGGGTACAGGAGCCTGGATCTCAGGGCATGAACCAGAATGTGGACACCCCACTCTCCTCCCAGGCAGCACTCTGGCGACAGCCGCAACTTTCTTCACTCATCAAAGCTAATCTCTCTGAGAGAGGGATTAGCTGTGTCTGTGTCCTCTCACCGCCAGGCCATATGTTCCTGAGTGACAGCTGTTTGACAGCCTATGCTGCGGGAACGTGGTCTTTTCAACCCAAATTTGATAAACATACATTTCTTCTGTCTGTCCTACTTTGGGCCATCTGTCAGTGTGGCATGGTGCCTTCGCTAGGACTGGCAGGCTTCTGAAATTGGACCACCAAAGAAGGCTCATGGAGAATCTTGCTGCCAGAGAGAGGGGAGGCCTCCTCAGGGCCTGAGATGGCCACTACACACCTCACCCGCAGAAACAAGAAGACCTGGGGGCGGCGCTGGCCTCCACAGCTAGCTGAGTCCCCAGGTCAGGCGATCTTAGACAGGATTGCTGCCAAGTGTCCTAAAGCAAGGTTTCTCAAGCACTCACGTGCTTATCAATAGCCTAGAGGTCTTGTTGAAATGCAGAGTCCCATTCAGTAGAAACTGAGGTGGGGCCTGAGACTCTGCGAAGGATCCTGATGCTGCTGCTGCTGCTGCTGCTGCTGCTGCTCAAGGGACCATGGCTACAGGTGCTAAGGGACACCTGACTTGGGGTTAGAAGGCCTGGATCCTATAGAGAGCATCTTGCCAAGGGAATGCTTTGGAAATATGATTCCCACAGAAGCAGACACCAGATTGAGTGAGCGTCCTGGACTTGCCTATTTGTTCTAACTCTTGGTCACCTACCAAATGATATAAATACTGCTAAATCCACCAGCCCACAACAAATAGCTTAATAGTCACCTTCCCTTTTATAGCATCTAATACAGATTCTAGAGAGGAAGTTAGAAGAACAATGTACAACCCCTCCCCCCCCCCAATTTCCTTAGCACCTGCAGACTGTAAAGGGTGACTAGGCAGGTGCTGGGTTACAGGAGGGGAAGAGGGGTGCCAGACACTCAAAGGAGAATCTCTAGATTACTTATCCACTCCTGGTTGAGCCTCAGGCTCTGGATGAGTCAGTTGGAAAGGAATGTGGAAGTGCTTCCTTTCAAGATGGTAGGAAAGTGTATGCACTTGCCTGGAAGCAGGATAACATGAACAATTTCCCAAATCGACCTTGGCAGTCCAGAATTTCAGCAGAGATGTCAGACGGTGACATCAATCAGCCCAAATTGCCTTTGAAGATAGAGAGTTCAAGATCTCATAATTCCTCTTTAATTGTTAAGGAACTAATTAAATCTGTAGCATCTCTGTTCACTGAGTTTTATTATGTTAATTTCACTAGTGGACAAGCTAAGTCAGGCATCGATGGACCACACTGTGGGCTTTGGCTCCCAACAAAAGGTGTTAATGATATCTTCAATGAACACAGCTCCCGGACCCACAGAATTCCAAGTGATTTACCAAGGGTTTCCTGCCAATTCCCACAGGGCTGAGACCTGGCGGCTGAGTATCACTCTGCTGGCCTCATTCAATGTAGCTTTCCCACCTACAGCACGTGCACACAGATGGGTCTGTGCAGCTACACGCATTTGCCTTTCAGCACAGAACCAGCATGGACCACCAGACTGGATGGAGATAAACAAATGGATGTATAGTTTGGAATCCTATTTACATTTCTCTCTAAATTGTTGATAATCCCTTTAATTTAATTGAGATATGGGCCATGATTACAGTCATTAGTACCTCTCAGGATGGGATCATTTGCACCCTATGGAGTCTCTCTGCATTCCCGTGCACTAGCCAGGCCTGGGCACTTGTGTGTGTGCTTACCCACTCCACCCCAGCAGGGATGTTCCACGGCACCATGTCCCAGCCTTCCAACAGCCCTGAAAGCATGCAGCACCTGTAAGCATAAGGTGACTTCAGGCTCCTGCACACACCTGTCCTCAGCCTTACTCCTGTAAATGATGTTTCTGGAGCCGACAGACACCTCAGGAGCCAGACAAGTTACTTGGCTTGCTAAGGAAGTGTCAGAGTGTGAATAAAAACCCCTATTCTCTAACCCCTAGCGTTCTAGAATAGCAGGATAGAATGAAGCTTAGAACTCTTGAAACTCTTTCATTTCTACTTTTTCCTTGCAGAGGAAAGACACTTGTTAAAGAATACTTAGAGCAGTTAGTTCATGGTAATTTTGAAATCCAGTCTCCTACCTGCCAATTCAGAATTTATTCCCCAAGTAAATATTAAGTGTACTTATAAGATTTTAACCTGTTTGAAGATTGTTGGGTTTATTTCTCCAGGTTAGAGACAAGCCTAAACTCTGTCCTGCTAGGCCGTGAGCTAAGGCCTACTAGCCTAGGGAAGATCTCTGCTCCCCGCATCTGAAACTGAAGACCCACAATCCTTAGCACCCCCAATTGAGGTGGATGACACTGGTTCAGAGAGATCTATGCAGAGAAATAAGGCCACACACTCAGAGACACCCTTCATATTTTGTTCAGGGTTAAAAAGTCCTGAATATGCAACCCTTTTCAGGTGTTTTTACTTGCTTTTTTCCAGCCAAACTAAAGCCAAAAAATTCCCCAAACTCCAAGAACCTCTGAAACTTGGCCATCCATATATTTTTCTGATACCCATATCTTCATCTCAAAAACAAAAACAAAAGCAAAAAGGAAAGAGTCAACTGTGCAGAGGCCCTTATTTATTTCCGCCCTTGCTTCCCATTAGAACAAATCCCTTGTGAAATATGGGTGCTTAGCTGTGCCTCCCTAGGCCCTCTGGCCTCTGCCACTATGGCCTCGCCCCAAGCCCGGGCTCCTGGTGTGATTTCAGCTCTAGAAAAGGCATTGGCACCATTCTGACATGCCTGGAGAGCTCTACAGGGAGATGCCCCCTCCCCGGGGACCAGACTAGTTTTTCAGGGAGGAACCAAGAATCAGATGCTAGCCATAGAAGAGAAAAAAAGAGTAAGCCAATTACCAGAAGGTGGTGCTATACTTTCAGACAGGCACCAGCCAGAGGGGTGAAACCTACAGGAGAAAAACTGCAGGACTTCGGGGAGGGGTGGGGAGTGGGGGGTGCCTAGAGATACAATGCAATGCAGTGCAATAAAATGGAATGAAATGAAATAAGAGAGGGAAAGACCAGAAAATATCATTCTAAAATAATCCCATATCCCTGATGAGGAAACTGAGGTCCAGAGATGGGAAGAGATTTGCCTAAAGTTGTACAGGGTATAGAACTCAGCCTGTCAACCCTGCAGGTTCTACAAAGGCCATCTGGTTTTTGGCAAAGCTGATATCAGAGAATAAAACAGGAGGTTTGGCTCAGCTTCAGGAACTGATGCTCCAATGAAGGGGGAGGCACCACAACCCCTTCCCAGGGAACAGGCTGTGAAGCCTCCCAGTGTAGAGCAGAGACCACGGAAGAGTCTGGTGTCTGTGGCCTTGGAAGCATCTCTCCTCAGCCCACAAGTCTTGACAAGATAACAGGTTAGAACCCATGAGCCCCACTGCTTACTAGCTACAAATATTCCTACAATATCTCTAGGCCTTGACATCTTCATCAGGGAAATGCATAGAAATATATCTTTCTTGAAGTCATTTTTAGGAATTAAAGACCCTCATGCAGTGTGTGGAATGATCCTGGCACATGGTAAATTCTCATGGTAGGAATTGCCCTGCCCTTCTTGGCTATGCCAAGAGGACTGGTCTCCTGGTCAGTATCACACATTTGGACATGAAATGCCCAGTGAACTGTGGGTAGAAGATGCTGCTCTCATGACAGGGCTCATTGCCAGGACCCCAGGCATGAAAGGCAGGGGTTCACGTGTGGGTGGCAGGAGGAGTGAGCGTGGGGGACTCGGAGAGTCCATCTTCCAGAGTCAGTGGAGAGATGCTGACATCATTGCCAGGCCTCTTGCCTCTGTTAAAAGTTCAATTGTAAAGAACTAGCTTCCTGGCAGAACCACCGAATATCTGCAGACATGTGCACACGTACACACAACACACACACAACACACACACACACCAGACCCACAAGGAGGAGGGCGTGATGTGGTGACCAGAGCGCCCGGTCAGGAGACCAGCTTTCATAGTGGGCTCAGATCCTTCTGGAAGCCACACTGTGACCACTTTCCCACATCCCTTTCAATTGCTGGCTCTCACTCAAGGTCCACAGGGGCTGAGCAGAATTATCACCCTACTTCCACGGACAAAGTTCCGAGCCCGTGAAGGGAATTCTCTTCCTGGTTTTGGCAACTGCTCCCATCCCCATCTAGGGAGTTGAGCCTCAGTTCCCTGGCTGAGAGGTGAAAGAGTAAAAGATGGTATGCAGTCCTGCTTAAGGTCACTCCCAGCTCCATGACCCTGTGACTGCTAGACTTGTCTAGCCAGTCCCCCACAACTCTTCTAAGGGAAGATGTCCCCAGAATCCCTAAGGGCCACTGTCTAATCTAGAACACATTTCATAGAGGCTGAACTTTGGGGGGACCGTATCTTATAGACAGCAGGTGAGGAAGGGACAGAGATCACCTGTGAGGGTGGGAGAAACTGACTTCCTTCCCTTCCTGCCCAACATCCAGCTACCCCATTCACAGACTTCCGTGTTTCCCCTGGAATGCTTGCTCAGTGCGCCGTATGATCATAACTGGCTGATCAGAGACATGCCTTCATTCAGCACTCAGCCTGGCGCCCATGATGTAGTCTGAGAAATGCATTCCCCGAGGAGGCGCCTGAGCTTGCTGCGTAGCTGTGCTATATCCTGGTGTTCACAGCAGGATGGGTTTGGGGGCAGTGAAGGGCAAAGACACTGGACTGCCAGGTTCAGACCCATTCTATCAACTGCTAGCCATGTGAACACAGGCAGGTGATTCGCCCCTCAGGACTTCAGTTTCCTCCATGATAAATGGAGGATAATGGTAGTCTACTTTATAACCCGTGTAACGTGCTTATCGTGGCTGGTTTGTAGTAAGTGCTTAATAAATGTTAACAAAGATTATAGGAATTTCTTACACTCACTCATTTTCACTTTGCAGTGTGCATGCTAAGCGCAGCCTCAGGAAAAGGAGCCTCAGTTTCCACCAACTGTGGGACTGAGGAGGAAGTGAGGTTTGTGGTGCACACACTAAGGTAATGCAAACCCCATTCTTCAACTTGTTCTTCATCCCTGTCAAGAATGCTTCTCAGACTTGCTGTGTTCCACATGTGAGGAGCAGTTACAAGACCACCATAGTTTCTCCTAGGAGGGGTGGCCATCCTGCAGCCTGTGGGCTGCACATGGATTAGGTGAGGACATTTCTGCTTATCTGTGGTGGCAGATATCATGAAAATTATGCACAGACCTCTTTTTAAAATTTTTTGCACATCAAACTTACATGCAAAGATTTCCTTAGTATCTGTGGGGGTTTTTTGTTTTTTTAAATTAATTAATTAATTAATTTTTTTATTGTCAAATCATAGCTGTGTACATTAGTGCAATCGCCTGTACCCAATCTAAGATATACCATAGATGTGGACCCACCCATTACCCAGTATCTGTGTATTTAATATGTGGCCTATGACAACTCTTATTCCAATGTGGCCCAGAGAAGCCAGAAGTTTGGACACCCCTCGTATGCCAACTGCCCCCTCTATCCAGAAGGCACAGAGTCTTCCTGAATCTGCTTGTAACTCACCTGGTTCTTTGTTCTGGGAAGAATTCTTCTCTCGATGTGTGCTTCCAAAAGACTTTTACAGTGTCCTGACTGCATGACAATGGCATGGTAGGCTTTGGGAGAGAAAAAGAGACGGCTGGCACTGATCCCTGTCCTTGAAAAGCCCACATCCTTCTCTATGTTCCTTCCCTCGGAAAGTATTGAATACTTAGTAGGTGTCAGTCAGGCCTGTGCTTAGCTGTGAACAAGAAGGATGGGATGTCTTCCCCCCAGAGTTTGCAATCAAATGGAGGAGAGTCTGTAAGCAAAGCGTGACCACTATAATGGGGGCTGAACCAGAGGTTCATGGGAGTGCAGATAAGACATAAAGAGATAAGGGTTGTGAGGCAGGGAGGGATGGGGCTGCTGGGACAACAGGAAGAAGCCAGTTATGCCTGGGGGTTCAGGAAAGTTTCATAGACAAGAGGAGGAGCAGAGCATGATTGTTGAAATCACAGGTCCTGGAATCAGGCTTCTAACTTTCAACTGCCAGGTCTGAGACGCACTAGCTGACAGAGTTAACTTGGGCAAGAATTCAACCTCTCTAAGCCTCTGCTTTCACTTCTGCTAAAATGGGAATAATATCAGTACTAATGTACAACATGAAAGTAGGAACGGAAGGAGGTGATTCATGGAGCGTGCGTAGTATCTGTTGGCACGTAATACCACCCAGTAAATGTTCATCATTATCACTTACTGAATTACATGTGAGCTGAAATTAGGGATTGCCAGAAGTGGTCATGGAGAAAGGCATCGTTATGCTCTGCTTTGAATGGGACCCCTGGCCTTAGGCAAGTCATTTCTTTTCCCCAGGCCTTAATTTTCCCATTCACGATATAAGCGCATTTGATGACTTATCATTGGGGTCTCTTTCCACTATAAAATGCTATGACTCTGTAATGCTCTGACGCTTTGTAGTCTGTGACCACACAGAATAATCGCATTCTTGATAGGGCAAAGTTGCGTCAGACACCACATGTCGTGGTGAGGGTGCAATACTGCACACAGACCGGCCCCCGATGCTGGTGCGTAACAACCTCTCCCACCTGCTCATGTTCAGTCACAGCTTGAATCTTCACAGCCAATGTTCTCACCACTAGAACTATAGGTGCCCAGCAGAAGTGAAGACAGAACCATCACAGCACATATTTCGATTCAGGAGGCATGTGGTTTCAATACGCCCCACTGTGCTCATGACTTTGTGGTCGAGGCTTTTATTGTCTGCCTTTCAACAGCATCATTCTCTAGAGCTCTGGCCAAGTGGCCAAAACCACACAAATGCAACTGGAACTTGAATTTTTGTTCTTTGGTTTCTTTTTGGCTTTAGGAAACAGCCATTTTTCTTAATTTTCTCTCTTGTTAAATAGCATCAATATCCACCTAAGACAGGAATTAGGAGTCATTCTAAACTGCTGGTCCCCATGTTCAATAATTAGCTAGTGACCAAGCACAGCTAATTATCATCTTCCTCCTGAGTTCAATGAGTTTTAGCCTCGTTCCTACAACCTGGGTCAGACACTCATCATGTTCTTGCTCAGAATTTTGCAATAAAGTTAGGTTACTATTTGCCACTGGCTCCAGCGTCTCTCTCGTTTTAAGGGAGAACTTCCTAAAACGTGTGTGAATGACCACATTACTCCACTACCTACCATTTTTCAACTGGCTTCCCATTCTCCACACCAGCGGTTCCCAAACTTGATGCATGCATCGAAGTCACCTGTAGGGCTTGTTAAAGCACGGACTTGTGGGTTTCACACTTGGAGTTTCAGATTCAGTAGCTCTAGAACAGGGCCTGAAATTTTGCATTTGTAACAAGTTGCCATCAGTACTATATGGTACTGATGCTGTTGTTTTAGGGATCACACTTTAAATGCCACTTCCCTTCTCCATAGGGTATAAACCCTTTCACCTGGAAGTCAAAAGCCTTGACAGTCCGAAGCTAGCAAAACTTTCCATGTTCCTTCAAGTTACTCCACACACATATGCATCTAATATTCATGACTACCAAAGCCAGAAGTCCTTGCAGAACAGAAACTTTCTAGTTTGAGCGCAAAATATAAAGCTCGCATGAAGCAAGTGGTGGGGATCAGGCAGAAGTCAATGGGCACCAGGGACTCTGCTGCCCCGCCGGGGCTGGCAAGGATTAGCACTCAGCTCTGTAGTTGGGCTTCATGGAGACGCCATCCAAAATGCTGTCTTCATTTGAAGTCTCACATCCATGTGGCAAAATAAACACCACAGCCAATTCATGATTTAAGCCAAACGTAAACAAGATCTAAAACAGAATAGGGTGGAAGAAAGCCAAATGGAAAGGTAGTTTAAGGTTATGAAATCTGGCTTGGAAACCACAAGTTGTCTGAACTTGTAAACATCAAAGAGCCAGACTGGAAAACTGTAATAATATAATAATAATTAATAATAATAAAATCATGCCTTCCCCACTGTTACCTCAGGATATAAAACCATTAAAAAAAATTAAGATGTGATAGGCCTATTAAGTCATTTACTCCGTCCTCTACTAGGGAAGATCTGCTCCATTTGCAGGGTCTAAACAACCTTCTGTTCCAGGGTTGACTCCCAGATGCCTAGAGGTCAGAGGTAGCCTCAAATGAAACAAGATTACAAAAAAATGGGCTACCCTCCTGCTTTTGGAATTCTGGGTTGTTAATGTAAGAAAACAAAATCCATTCCCACCTCCTCAGAAGGAAAAAATAGCATCAACCCCCTCTCTTCCTGAGTCCTCACCAGCCGCCATTCTAGGAAAATACTTGGTGGGTGATGTCTGTGACCACACGTGTGTTTCTGGGGCAGGACCCCTGAGATGGAGTTGCTAACACTCACTATCCCTAAAGAATGGACCAGAATTGATTTCTACCATTGGTAGACTTGTGTGTATTTGTCTTGTTTCTCTTAGGGCTTATGATGCAAACAACTTGAAAATTCAGAGTTAACCATGAAATCAATTATTCTTCTATAATTAATGCATTTGCAATACTCAAAGTATTCTTGTGAGATAATTTTTTAATGGGACAAATATTAATTTATCTTTATCCTTCTTAGTAAGAGCTTCCTTCTTGCCTTTGAAACAGCAACAGCGAGAACAGCAAAAAATATTAGGTAGATGGAATCACCCAATAGTGCTTTGGAATAAAACTGTTTTTGTATTATTCGGAACAAATATTTATCTTCTCTGCTGTCATATATATTCTTTTAGTTTATCACATTCATGATAAAAAATAAACTCTCTCTTGATGCAATCTTTGCTTTGCTAGTATGTGAGAAGCGTTTCTTCCATCTTATGTCCTAATCTTCAGAGTTTTTGAATTGCTCCTGATCAAAGTGAATTTTAGTATTTTAAGTTTCTCAGGGAAACATTGTAATTTTTTTAGAGTCACATGATTCAATATGGCAGTCACTAACCACATATGCCAATTTAAGTTTAACTTTAGATTAACTAAAATTAAATAAAGCAAAAAATTTATCCCTTAGTCACTCACCTAGAGGGATTTTAAATATTCCATAGCTTTGTGTCACTAATGGCCTACCATATAGGGTAGTACAGGTACAGAAAATGTCCTTTATCACAGAAAGTTGTGTTTCCATTATCACTCCTCAGTTGTGTTTCAAAAACTTAACTTCCCCATAAGAGTAATTTTCTTCTTTTTCTTTTTAAAAAATTTTCCAATATTTTATTAGGCAATTTTCATACATACCATACAGTTGAAAGAATTATACAATGATCACCCAGACACCCACCACATACATTTTATAATATTTTTCTTCTTCACATACAGGGAATTTGTTCCTGGGAGGCCACAAATTTTGTGCCCCTCATCACCGTGACCCTAGATTCTTGTTGGGTAGGTTGTAAACAAAGGAATTTTCTTCTTTTTCTTAAAAATATTTTTTATTCGGCTTGGCATCCATAACTCAGTGAGTAAGGGCATCAGCAACATACACCGAAGCTGGCGGGTTAGAGCCCTGCCTGGGCCTGCTAAACAATGACAACTGCAACTAGAAAAAAAATTGCTGGGTGTTTTGGCAGGTGCCTGTAGTCCCAGCTGCTCGCTCAGGAGGCTGAAGCAAGAGAATCGCTTAAGCCCAAGAATTTCAGGTTGCTATGAGCTGTGATGCCGCAGCACTCTACTGAGGGTGACACAGTGAGACTCTGTCTCAAAAAAAAAAAAAAAAAAAA